>CM074509.1:20819795-20999381 GCA_037389245.1 Oryzias sinensis | reverse complement strand
CAATAATTGTTCATACAACTCAAATTTATGTATTTATCTAACTAAATGTCATATTACTCCAATTCAATTAATATGTTTTCCATCTTAATAAATTATATTTCTTGATCTCTCATATGTCTAAGTATGAGCCGTTACTCATGGTGCAGAGACATAAACATTAGGACAAAATGACTCAGCAAAACATGGCAAAACACAGTAAAACAGCTAAACAACTAAACACATTTGGTCAAAAAGCCACACTTAAACCAATATCCGTCCAGACAGGCAAAAGAAATGGTATCCCACAATCTCTTGTGGTGCCGACCTAACAGCAGCACCAAAGTTACACCTACTTAATTGAATTATTTTGAATGAAAGTAAAATAACTGTCTGATAACTATGTGTTATTTTTAAACTGACTTAACAAACAAATGGTTTATCTTAACTAAGGCAAATGACTAAGTTAGATCAAAGTAAAAAAGTTTAATTTTCCAACATCCATATGTGATCTTATCACCCTCTCATGGTGGAAAAAGTATTATCTGAGCTTCTTTTTTTTTTTTTTTCTTTTTTCCCTTTTAACTTGTTTTGTCCAACAGCTTAGCAAACAGATTAGAGCTGAAGGCTTTTTGTGTTGGACAGGTTTTACTATCACAAAAAGAGGTTATATAGCTTCGAGAAACTAGAGTGTAGCTTTGTATAAACCCCTTTTTGTTGTATTAGTTTTTATTTATTTGTTACATTTAGTGTGTGTGGGGAGGGAGAGGGGAAGAATGTGAGGGGGGGGGGTGGAAGAGTGTAAAAGGAAGAAAGGTGAAAAGGTGGGGGATACAAGCACTGATTTGAATAAGTTATTATTTTAAGCTGTAACAATTATACCAGATCTGCTGGAAAGACAAATATTACATCAAAGGTGAAAATCTGACACTAAGATGTCAGATTTGCAGATTTGCGTTTGGTTTGAACGCAGTAATATATTTTTCACAAACAAAATTTGTTCATAAGTTGTTTCTTTTGTAAAAGTGAGTTTTGCTTGTATAAAAACAAAAATGTAAAAGCTGTCTATATGTCTGGATATGTCTATATTGTCTATATTTTATTGCTCACCTGCAAGTAGAGTCTTAGAGGAGTATTCCTACCGCTGGAATTCTAAGTCATTTGTCTTTGCTATTGTCTCTTCAACAGACGGTAGCTGGAGGATTACCCAAACCCATCTCTTCAACGTGGTGCATTGACATTACAGACAGCAGGTGCGTGCATTTAAAAGCAGCATGTCTTAAAAGCTTTCACTGCATGGTCACAAGAGCTTATGCCCACAGCCAGAAAGAGGGAAGACTGCGTTTCAACTACTACCCTGTGAGAGCAGCAGTCTCCTACAAATTAAAAGATTGATTTACAAGCTTCTTTGCTGACATGTTTCTAAAATAGTCCAAGTGTAACACTCAAAATGCTTTTTTAGACTTCAAAGCATCTCAGCCCAAATATAGAGACCAAATCCACAGAGAAATCAGACAGGCGCTGTGAAGTGAAAGCAGTGTCAGCAAAAGAATAAAGTATCACTTCACTTTCGTCGGTACAAAAGATCCTCATTAAATCGCACAAAGAAGAAAATGGTAGATGTAGGCAGACCAGCACAAAAAGAAGGACCGGACAACTGCATAAGTGAGCAGAAAACCAAGATCGCCATTGTTTTAGAAAAAACAAAACAAAACAAAACATCAAGATGAGTTGACAATGCAATCAAAGTACACCAGCATTGGTGGAGAAAATTGCTATTACAGTGTGTGATGAACCAGGCCAAATTGGTTATTTCAGTGGAGACAGGCAAAGGAAATGTAATGCGTTGCTTTGAAAGTGCACACTTTTAAAATAAAAGCACCAGTCTGAAGCTTTGCATCGCTAAAACACAAGAGCACTTTTTTTACATCTTTGCAATAAAGCCAACCTAAAGGTGTCTTATTATTTTTACTCCTGGTTTAAAACAACGCTTTTGTGCTTTCATGTTTTGTGTTGTGTTGGAGCAGGTGAAAGAGGCGCAGGCTTATCTATCTCCCAATGTAACTAGTGCATCTCAATAAATGGAGTAAACACTAGGTGGTATGTGACAAAGATAAATCACTTCCCATTTCCTTTATTAAAAGCAAACTAATTTCACAACTAAATCAAACATATCTATCCATCCATCCATCCTAAGCTCCTCAATTTCAATTTTGGTGTGCCTGTTAGTGCATGCGTTGCATGGGGAGTCTGTCTCACGACCGCAAGTTAGTTTACATTGTGTCCATTGCGTCTCCATCCTGGAGTGGACGGAGTAGTAGTTTGTCTTAACACCCCCCAAGTCAAGTAGCTCGTCCCGTTCTCTCTGCTCATCCAAAACAGAAGCAGTCATGCCCCATGCACTTTCCTTCCTCATTAGATCTTGGTTTTGTGTCATGAATTGGTATGCTTTTATTCTGCTAAACTTGAACTTTTCTTGTCTACGGTGAAAATGGATGCTGGTGTTAAATGTGGTGTTAACGTGTGCTATCATGTGGGCACATCCCCTTAAATATAGAACCGAATTTGATAACGTTTTATTTCGAAAGTACAACGGAAGTTAATTTTTAAAACCTGGACCTTTTTCCCCATTTCTCCTGGGGACAGAGGCTTCTTTTCCAGTAAACTGACTGGAACTAGAGCTCGTGCACGAATCTTGCATTGCAAAGAGACGGATGTCAGACGCAGACACAATGATAGAAAAATGAATGTTCTATTGTATGTGTCAACGCAATGGAGACACACTGAAGACAGACCAGTGGAAATCAGCCTTTAGACGTGCTCCCTGCTCACTTTCCAGTGTCATTCAAGTTCATGTTCTTCGTCTTAGATTCCTCCAGATAACAACTGAGCCCCAAATAAACTATAATTTTTCTCTCTGAGTCCGTCCTCTTGGGTTGTCCAATCAATTCCCGACAGTGGAATCATCTGGTTTGGAACAGTCTTACTAGCTAAGCTCCAACAACCTGAGGGAAATATTTCAACCTGTTTATCCATGTTTGGAAAGGTAAGTGTGTGATACATCATATTGAATGAGACTAAGATGAAATTCAATGGAGTGGGTTCCATGACTCAAGGGGCTTGCCTATTCTAAGTTTCTGGTAAGTAATAGGAGCATTTCTCAATAGAAATCAATAAAAAATACATTTTAAAGTCAGGTTATTTGTCCAAATATTACTTATATAAAAATAACTTGTTACTACCCACCTATAAACGTGCAGAGTTGTCAATTGGGATTGGACTGAGACTTTCTACAGATGACTAACAGAATATAAGAGTTTGTAATGAGAAATACTAAACTTTTGCTAAGCAGGATCATGGAGATTTATCAATAATCCTCCGCCTTCTCCACATTATGGGTGTATGACAAATGCCATTGTCTAGATCTTGTTTGTTTCAGCATTACACCAAGCTCTTCTCCACTGTTTACTTTACAAGCAACTCTGCATATAAATAACACGATTACAGCACACATGGACTAAGCAATCTAATTTATATTTTATTTGAATATAAAATGGGATTCTGGATGTTCAGCATACTTTATAAATGTGTTTATCATATAATGTATCATATGGAAAGAAACCATTATAATATAGGGTTGAAAAAACATAAAAAAAACTCTTTTTCATGTCATTTTGCATAACTATTAAGCATAACAGCTCAATTTGAGCAACCTAGATGGTAAAGAAAACACAACTATATACAACCCCAATTATTTAAGAAAAGAAAATAATTTAAGAGCTTGTCCAGCAGGAAATGTCTCCGGCCAACAGATAACTTCGCTTTAGACAATTATTATTTCTTGGTATTTTCAGTTCATCACATTTAAAACTGAAATAGTATTTCAGGTGTGTTCATTCAATCAGAATGTGGAGACGTCTGATTGAGCTAATCAGCAGCTAGCAGGACTTGGAGATCTGGAAAACAGTCAGGGTGTAGATCTTGAGGACCAGGAATGAGCCGCCCTGTTATATAGAAATATACAACTGGAGGTGGTGTTTTTTGCAATATCATGGCAAACACGAAAGCTACATAAATAACATGGCTCACGGGTTGAATATATTAAGCTTCTTACATTTATAAAGAAAAAAAAATAGATGCCATTTTCAGAAGTGTCCTTTTGGTCTTTTTGAGTTAATTTCCATTAATTTTAGTCTTTTCTACCTTTGGTTTACATTTAAAAGGTACCAACTCCTGGCTTGACTATGCTATGAACCAGTCAAAGATATAGATCCTAGTGGTCTGACTTTCCACCACTTTCACAGCAGGTCTACAGCAGATCTAGTCTAGACTTGAACCTTAATGGCCACAGCTCTCCATTGTAATGATGCTTTCCCCGGGTCCTGCTTGTAAATTGTTTCGTTGTGTCTACTGATGAGTTCTACTCAAAAGTAGAGTGCTCTGTCCTCATTTTCTTTTTACAACCGTCATACCAAAGACTTGAAAAATGGCACCCATTAGATGGGGGGATGGGTGTGTGTGTGTGTGTGTGTGTGTGTGTGTGTGTGTGTGTGTGTGTGCATGTGCGTGTGCGTGTGGTAAGCCACCGAATGGGTCCGAAAAACAAAATTCTTACACCCAGATTGGAAAATTGTTGGGGACTCTCTGCAAAGTCATGAGGAGGGGGGGTTCTGTCCAGATTGGCTAGTTTTCCTGGCCAACCATAAAGTTATGATTATGCTGGTTAATATGGCACATGGGTGAAAAAATAACATATCTAAAAACATGATGATGTGGCAAACACTAAAAACAAAATGCTGAAGTTGGCTTTTTATTCAAATTTCTGAATCAGCAGTGAAGGGTAAAGTTAAGGAAATACTTGATTGTAATCATATAAATGGTTCAAACCAATCAGAATGTTCTGGAGAGAACACATCTCTAATGCTTGACATTCTTTTTCTTAGTAGCAAAAAAAAAGAAACATGAAGAAAATACATTTAACTAGTACTAAAAGGTTTAGGCACTATCACTGAGATAGTTTCAGACTTGCATTTTTAGTCTGAACTTGTACCAAGATTTTTGTCCTCACCTGGCTCCATTTCACATTTCAAGGTTACCAATTCAGTTAAAGCCCAGGCAAACCAGACCCTGGTCAAGCATGGAGCATTGACTGGGACGTGTTCTCCTTGTGCGTGTTCAACCAGGTGTATTTCAGAAATGTGCTGGCTGCAGGCGATGTGCATTGATGGGGGCTTGAGAGAACAAGTCTTACCTTAAGGTAACATGCAGAGTCTGTAACATTTTAGTTTAATGATCTGCAGCTTTTTTCCACCTTAATTCTGTTATGTGCCTTCGACTAGCTAAGTATTGGTTTCCTTTACAGAGACAGATGTGGTTTTGCTGTCACTTTACATAAATCCAAATTACTGGTAACATTACAGTAAAATGTTGCTGACGTTAGGAACCCTAGACTGGGTTTTCCTAAATATCTTGGGTTGTGTCGTTCTGTGGCCAACTTAACTGACTATGACGCTAAAGGAATATGTCTCTGATTAAGTTTGGAAAGTAGGTTGGAAAAATAACTCAATTTCATGTGCACATAATACTGACATGCTTTAAAACATCCATCCATCATCTCACCCAGCTATAATCTCATTTAGGGTCACAGGGTTGTTAGACCTTACCGCTGGGACACACTTTGACAGTCTGCCAGTCAGTCCCAGGGAAACCCAGTGCCATTAGAACATTATACTATTTTATGTATAAAAACAAAATTCTATTTGATCAGAAGCATAAACATTCATTCATTTATCTTCTAATTTGTTTTTTTCTTTTTAGGGGTCATGGGGTTCCCGGAGCCACTTGCGGGTGAAGGCAGTGGACACCCTGGATCACTTGCCAGTCTGTTGCAAGGCCACAATCACACATTCACACTTAGGAACAATTTACATTAGTAGCCAATTACACTATGAAGCATGTCTTTGGACAGTGGGAGGAAGCCGGAATCCCACGCAAACTCACGCATGCATGAGGAAAATATGCAATGGGGGACCACACAGAAAGGTCCCCAAGCTTTCTTGCTGTGAGACAAGAGCGCTAACCAATGCGCACCGTGCAGCCCTAGCATAAACATGCATCTCTCTTTTGCTTCATCAGGAGCATTGAAATAGCTCAAAAGTTATTATTTTTAAAGTCTAACTACTCTATGTTGACTGTCACATGCTGATCTTTTTACATTCACAATGATGAACAACGCAGTGGACTGAACTGGATGTGGCATGCTATAAATAATGTTGCATTCATGAATTGCCCACTACAAATCTTTGTAAAGTCACTCAGCAGGTTTCATTTGCATACTTTCTTGTATAAATTTTGCTACATTGACAGGGAGACTCCCCTGTGTACATAAATTACAGAGCCAGATCACTGTCACTGATGTCAGCATAAACACGCCTCTACTTAATGTTGCCACTGAAGGGAGAAAAATTAATGGAAATGGTGTCATAAAGTAAAAACAAGAATACAAACCAGTTTATGTTTACAGCTACATTTTAGACCTTAGTTCTAAAGGAGGAATAACTTGAATCTTCAATGTGTTCCGATCTGCTGCCATGTTCAACTCAAATACATCAGCTTCATGTGTCAAAAGTTACTAACAAGAGCTTCCTGCATGTGCCCTTACAATTTATTCTAGTTGTGGAGCATGAACTCACCAAGGATGAGTCTTTTCTTTTGGCTAATAAATGTTCCAATTATGTGCTCTGCATTATGGGAATGTTACCTGCCAGCTGTCCCCCGCAGACACAGTGAAGGTCACCACCATGTGCACCACTCATCTTCATTCTCATGAGAGGTTTCAGCAAAGGACTTAACTAAGGAACACCACAATACACTGGCTCCACTGCCATTTTAATAAATACGTGCTGATCTGTAATTATTCATACCTTCTGTATTGACTATTAGTTGACTGCTTTTATACAACAAAAGGATAATATTTTAATTTATAATATTTGTTAGTTGGTTGGTTACTCTATTCATTTCAAGAAAGGATCTACAACTAAGGCATTAAAAAAAAACCAAATGCACAATTTAAATTAAGCTTATAGAGTTTTACCTGACAGCTGACCATAAGAACACGCGCTCAGTTTGGGGGGTGGCTGTGGTGCAGCGGTAGGGCGGTCGACCCATGATCGTAAAGTTGCAGGTTCGATTCCCGCCTTGATTCCACGCCCATGAGTCGAAGTGTCCTTGGGCAAAACCCCACCTTGCCTCTGGTGGTAGGCGGGCGCCTGGGTTTGCCAGCGGAGCGGCCACCAGTGTGTGAATGTGTGTATGGGTGGGTGAATGGGTCTGTGACTGTAAAAGCGCTTTGTCCTTGTAGGTAGAAAAGCGCTATACAGGTATACGCTATTTACCATTTCAGTTGCATCATCTAGTTTGTACTCTACAATTGTCAACAAAAACCTTCAAAATGGGCAATGGAGGCTTATAAACAGAGATATAGGCCATGAAACAGTTTACAACTTTGGATGAGACCAATTTTTACGTCGCTAAGTTCTTTGTTTTTAACTTCAGTACAAATAAAAAAAAGTTGAACTTTCCCTCACATGTTATTTTTCTGCAGTATTTGCAAACTAACACACTACCTAATTTAGGAAAGTTTTTTTTTTAGTAGATCCAGCTTAACAGTTTAGTGCAGTTGACTAAGATGCCCAGTATTTGGAAGTGAAAGCAGTTAAAGTAAAGTAAAAACTAAAATTTCATGTCTAAGTCTCAGTCGAAATATAATTAATGAACTGCATCCACTGCTACCTCATATAAATGTTGTCTGAGAACATGTTCCATTGGCAAAGCTCTCTTTAGGATCATGATAAATGCAAGAGGTTACGTTTAACTTAAAGAATTTTTCACCGATACTTTTTTTCATAAATGACTTACAAATACTGTACGTAATTGGCAACAACTGAGGGGGACACATTCTAAGTTCAGCACCCAAAGATATATGTTTTGACCACAGTACATGTCAAGAGGTAAATTTCATTTTAAACACATAGTAATCTCCAGACAAGGCTAGTCTTCAGCATTTTCTTAATATTCTGACGGACGAAGAATATTTACCTAATTTTATCGCTGTGGATCTAAGAACCGAAGGACTTTGATGGTGTAGGAACAACCAGTTGCTGTTCATTGATCGGATGATTGAGCAGAAAGGGTTGTAGAAGGGGTTTATCATGTGAATGATGTAACTACCCTGCAGCATGACGCACTGGCCCCCAGAGACTTGCTTGACTATACGGCATAGGGCATGTCGTCACAAGGTCATTCCAGAGGTTTGGAAGAAAGAAGCTGTTGCAAAGTCATTCTTGGAAACAGGACAAATTCTCACTTTGACTCTAATGCTATAATAAAACATTGTAACAAAATGTTGGAATTGGCCAAAAGACGTTCAGATATCTGTTAATAATTAGGTCTTCAGATTGCCCCTCTTGACTAGTTGTAGGTTTTTTCTGCATTTGGATTTTTATTTTGATATTATGGTCTGTGTAGCTTTTATTCTATTCACATATATTAAGACAGTAGCAGTCCAATCGGGATTTCAAGATTCAGAGGGTTTGTTGTCATATGCACAGTAAGAAACAGGTTTCCCTCTTATTTTGCTGTCTGCTCCGAATGCCAAAAAGTATACAGGAAACTGAAAATTTGCACAAACATATACACAAAAACACAAGATGTCGTGCAACTTCTAAATGTGCAAAAACAGTGATAATCAACAATAGCGAACAATGAGGATGTGCAAGGGTGTGCAAGGTGCAGTTTGTTGTTCCAGACTCCTGTCAGCTGTTAAGGAGTCTGTTGGCAGAGGGAAAGAAAGAGTTCCTGAGTCTGGTGGTCCTGCACTTCACAGTCCTGTACCTCCGTCCCGAGGGGAGGAGAGTGAACAGACCACATTGCGGGTGGGTGGGGTCCTTGATGATGGAGGCAGATCTCTTACGGATCCTACGCTTGTAAATGCTCTGAAGCGAGGGCAAAGGAGCCCAGGTGATCTTGAACGCAGTCTTCACCACTCTCTGCAGGCATTTGCGGTCCATGGCGGTAGAGCTGCCATACCACACTGTGGTGCAGCTGGTCAGGATGGACCCAACCATGCAGCTGGAGAAGTTGCTGAGGATCTTTGGGGACATGCCAAACTTCCTCAGCCTCCTCAGGAAGTACAGATTTGTAATGTTGATGAAGAGGGATGTTACCGGTTGTATTTTATCCAGTACTAATGACGACCTGATATTTTTGAAACAGTTATGGTGCCGAAATGGTGCTTCAAAAACAAAACAACACGTCAACATTTAGTTGTGACAAAGCAGCATTACAGGGTGAAGAAGAGCGCTCGAATGGGTCTATGATGCGTTATTTCCTTCTTTCTGACAGTCTATAGTGCAACGCTGGATCTCCATTTTTACTCACTCTAAAGTAGATATGTATTTAGCCGGTCATCGCCACGACGACTGCCTTTCTCAGAGCATTGTACACGCGAGTCTTATCCATCAGGTCGCCAAACTAAAATCTTTTGTTGTGAATGGCAGCCAAACTTTTCCTTTTCGTGCTTTTGGCATTTTGACTGGAGCTCCGCCCACCTTCACGGCGTTACCTATTCTCACATAAGCCCGTCCACAATTGCTGGAAAGGTAAAATGATCGGCTTGAATGGTACTGAATAGAAAATTGACATGGAACAAAGTGCAGAAATTTACATTTTATACAGTACTGGTAGTACCCTATACGTCGGTACCTGTACCAACTTGGCAGAGTTCTGGTACCAATTTCTATTGATGAATGTTTGCATAATAATAAAACGGCCACTATTGGAGCCCCAGAATTAAGGAGTGAGATTTTGTCCATCACCTTGACTTTTCTCTCTTTACTTTATAGAACATGAACGTTCCAGAAACAACAAAAAGAATTTCTGAAGGATTTACTCTCCAAAGTGAAACTGCTCACAGGTCACAGATAATGATTTTCAACTGCTCCCCAGTGTTTGATTTGGCGTTAAGTTTCATTCTGGGTGTCATTTCTGACACAATCAGGCTGTGACCTTACTTAGGCTTGAATTTGCGATCTGCCGGTAACAAGCTCTGTTTATGCTTCATCCTATTTTCAGCATGAACTGTCTGCTGTGCATTGTCTAAAAATATCCCACGCCTCATCTTCATGACTATTTTCTTTAAGGTGAAATGCAAAAACATTGGCAAATTGACTTTCAACACAATTTTCATTAAAGTGAAGATCATAAAGCACCATAACCATCTACTAAAAGTGTTGCCATAACACAACTTGGTTACTATATTTGAGCCTTCAATGATCTGAGATGTTTCTTTAATGAGACTTCCAGAGTGCTTTATTTCACAGCCCTATTTAAGAGTAAAAATGCTCCGTCCACTCATCTACGCCTCTCTTCACCTCAAGCTGTGTTCTTTCTAACATGGACACAGGTAAAATAGAACAAGAATGTCAAAAGACTCACACTTTGTTGATGACAGTGCATTAATGGAGCCATTTTACACTTCAAAAACACACTGCCATGGTGTGAACAGACAACAAGGAAGGTTAGTGGAGAGCCCGGAGTGGAGAACATCGAGATTAAATTGTGTGACAGTGGGCAGAGGTTGACTTCTGATCAAAACATCGCATCTTCAGTTCCTGCCTTGCTTGTCTGTGTGCCGAAGTGTCCTCTATGAGAGGTGTGATGATTCATTAGAATTCATTTCATTTTGAATTCAATTCATATCATGGTTTGTGTTTGACAAAATTATTCATTTTGAACAATGTGATTCACTGACTTAAAATCGATCATTACAGCTAATGAGGACATCTACCTGGTACTCAACAGTGCAGGGGGAAGTTTTCCAGATTCCTTGAACAATAATCAAGTCTAAATTCAACATGTGTACAAACAAACTAGTAAAAAAGAATTAATGTCAAATCCATTCACACTTTAGTTCATTCCACTGTTGTTCTTCCACACCAAAATAATCCAAAGGGAACATTGCTAGAATGTTTTGCCACACTGGTCACATGTCTTTGCGTAATTCAAGGTGTTTCCACACATTGGACTGATCAGTTTTTGCTGACATCACGTGTTGTTCGCTGTGATGCACTTGGCCGTTTTTATGTTCGCAAATAAACCTACGGTGGCTTAATGTAAATGATATTTTACAATATTGTTCACTATCGATTTATGTAATTTATAATGATTTCCTAGTGGTATAGTTCGATTCGATTTACAACTTGCCTCAGACAGATTGATTTGGTTGGATTGTAGGAAGATATACCGATTAAGTTGACAAATCGTAACACCTCTAGCATCTAGAGTGTTTTGACCAGGAAAAGTCATTTAACCAAGAACTCAATAGAATTGTCAACTGAAATTTAAAAAGCAAAAAACTACTAAAACATTCATTCAATTAGCGCTAGTGCGGTGATACTATGCTGTGATTATAGACCTGTGCTCATTTTTCAACCTATATTGTTCAAAAGGAAATGTAAACTAAAACCAATACAGCAAAAAAATAGGTGTATGTTAAAAAAAATACAAACTTTACTCCTCAAGTTGTGTTGGAGTGCGACCAAACCATTTCAAGTGTTAATTTTTGGGTGTTTTATAGTTCAAACTATAGCTCCCATAAGGCTGGAATATTGCGTTCCTCCTTAGCGTTGTCATTCAAAGTAAAATAAAGTAACACTGGGGGCAGTCGTGCGCTGGACGCTTTAGAATCACAGAGTGAAGAATACGGCGGAGATAAATGACTGCATTAAAGGGGAAAGATCCGCATTAGTAGATGGGTAATGGGTCTGAGCTGCCCACTCAGCCCGGGGTAATAAATCAGAAAAGTCACCCCAGCTTTGTATTACGCCTAAGTAAATAATTCAGAGGTGCCTTTAAAAGGCTTTGACATACACATAAAATGAATTATATTTTGTTCCGTTTGTTTTTGTTGATTCAGATCTCTAAAAATAGAGAAACATTAAACAAGTTCAATACAAACATGACTAATGTTGATTTTTTTAAAGTCATATTTTTCTTAGATCAGACAAAATTTCATAATTGTGTTGATACAATGCCAAAAAAAATAAGCACAAAAATGAAAGGGTGAAATAAATTGGTATGAATAAGTTTAAATCTTTGATTCCGGTCACCTCTTGCACTGCCTCACTTTTCTTATGCCTTAAGCTATGTATAAACCAGGCTTGTGATTCACGAACGTGCTAAACAGGCAAAACATGTTTAGCATCCCAGCTGTCATGAGCGTGCATAAACCTGCCCTTAAATAAAACATTAGGATGAAAAAAGGGGAAAGCAGGTGAGATGCATGAGTTTCAAACAGATTTTTCTTTTTCTTTTTTCAATCGCCCCAAAAGTCTTGTTAGTGCTGTACAAGTGATAAGTGCAAACTCCATACTTGCAGCCTGACTGTAAAAAATGAGGAAAAATAAACAGAGCATAGTTTGTGTGGATATCCTACGGCCACGTATCACACACAGGATGTGCAAAATTGTGTGCGCCCCTTACTAACTACTAGAGTGTGGCACCATACCTTGTAAGTGCGTGAACTTACATTATCCATTCAAATACTTTAAAGTGTGGATGCCATGCTTTGAACAACTTTGTCAAATAAAAAAGCCCTTTAAACGCTGATTCTATTGATACCAATAGTTTGCGTCGAAAAAAATCCGAAGCATATGAAAAATAGACATCTTTCGAAGGAATCAGAGATTTGGATCTGCCGCTAGAGCGCAGGCTGGAAGTGAACCCGATATGACCTGTGACGTAACGAAAGGGAGGTGCCTTTCGCAGTTGCTTAGGACAGCATGTAAACAAAACAGGTAGTCTTCGTTTCTCTCGTGTTTAAATCTGTTAATCATCAACATGCCAAGTCGTTGTGTGGCAGCTGGATGTAGCAATACATCTAGTGAAAGTGTATCTGTGTATAAAATTCCCAAAACAAGAAACGCTGCTGAAAAGGGGAAAGATCAAGAAGGAGGACGGCGAAGGATTTTTCCCTCCAGATCTGCAGGAGAGAAGTCTGCGTTTTCGAAGGGACAAAAACCGGGACACAAACGAAGAATTTTGAACGGAGAGTTGGGAGGAGGATCTTGGCTTCTGAGTCGAGGAAAGGCGGGTGAGCTGGAAGCGAGCGAGCCGTTTTCTGGGTCGGACAGGACGGCGCTGGAGTCGGTCGTGAGCGGAGGCTGCTAAGCTAGGCTAGTGTGCATCACGATGGATCACATTGAGGCGAAGTAGTCGTGTTTTCTGTTGTCCTTGGATCCAACTGGAGTATTTCAACGCACTCAATGTTTTGCAAGAGAAGCAACAGTTCTGCAACGTTTTTTTTCTTTTGCTTTTGAGGTGCCGGTACCGTGAGTAAACTGAACTGTGTGTGTGAGCGCTCGCGCACGAGAAAATGTTTCAAACTGGTTCAAACAGGTAAAACTGTTAATGTTCTGCAGTTGTTAATGGTATACAGTGACTTTGTTAACTAAAGAGTAGTAATATCTGGGAAACTTTTATTTTGTGACATTTATTTTGTAAATTGGGTTGAAAACCAGTGTTTACCTTTGTTTAGATTAGGCCAAAAGGGGACATTTTGAGTATATTTTAGGGTAAGTGGAGTAATTTAATTTTATACATTTTTTAGACTTACTGGAGTCTAGCCGAATCTTCCTGCTGGCTATCGTCATCGGCATCACTAGACCTACTACTTTCTGCTATACTATATCCTCCTCACTTTCGCAAAAGGGTTCGAATCGATACGGTTGCAAAAGTAATCTCCGCAACTTTCCTCTTCATCTTTCTGTTCATCTGATGATAAATCGCTAATAGAGACGGTAGCATCACTCTGTGCTTCGCTATCGGTGCTAGCCATGTTGTCTGCCTTGTCTTCCTTTCGTTACGTCACAAACAGGGGGGCGAGAATTCGGCGGAATGCGTGAAGCCGGCGGCCGTCCTCGTTGTTTATATTGCGTTTTTCGCTATTTATTCTTTTTCGAAAAATATTAAAAACAATCGCAACATGAAATAGAGACTATTTACTATATTTTGGCTTATTAAAATAGACCATGTCACCCACACTTTAAGATATACTTAGCACATGTACAACAATCTGACGTTCCATTTTCATGACGTCCCTTAAGGTGACCCCAGGAGCCTAATGGGAACTGCATGACACACCTGTGCTCTCCTTAAGAGACTGCAGCACCGTTCGGGTCAACCGCAGCGAGGGTGCATGCGACTAAGACTTTAAGTGTTGGGTTTAAATACTGATTCTGCTGTTCTAGTAGATGTTTTGTACAGGTGTGCATCCCTCCCACTTTGTTTAACCTCCTGCTTACAAATGCAGGGGCTTTTCCCCGAGATCCACAGTGACGAGCTGTCAGAGTGAACCTGTCGGTCCTAAGCCCTGACTTGGGAGGGGGAAAAAAAATAAAAAAAACTTGAATTATCTTGAACGCTCAAAGCCGCCTGCTTAACTTCACTCTCCAGCAGCGTCTTTGATCTTCACTTCAACAAATACCAGGTAGGAGAACATTGCTTTTGCATTCTAATTCCCAGAAGGTGATTGATTACAACACAGAAACACATCTGACTGCGTGACAACATGTTTTCGCAGCTTCGGAAACCTACGGGCTTTACACCAAAGGTTGCTGAAGTCTGGGATTTGCGTGTTTTTTTCTTTGATACTTTCAAGGTCATATTTAGTTTGGCATGCTCTTTGAATTTCTGAAAAACTCTGCCGAAACCAAAAAAGCGAAAATTCCTGAACTCAACCAAGCACATGTACAATAAATAAATGGCGCAAAGCCTCGTGTCTGGAGTGTATAACCATGACCTTGTGACATGATGACTGGAGTCAGCACAGAAACAAATCTGCTGATTCTCTTGCGTAGATACACAAGAAGATACTTCAATTTTTTTTTATTTATTTTTTTACACTGGGCATTTTTAAGGTATTAAAATGGTGAAAACGAGGTGCGGTACTAAATTAACTTTGAGTTTGACTTTTTGTCAGATTCATTGCTATGTGTAATCCCCCCCCAGCCTCCCATGCACTTCCTTCCTTTTCATTTCAAGCCACTGTTCATTTCATTTAAGTGTCAGGCAGAGGCTCCAGATTGAGATTTTTTTTTTTTGAAAGACAAGATAGGAGTAACCATAGCAACCAGCTTCTTATTCTCATGGAGACAGTGGACAGGATTCAAACACATGCTTTCACATGATATTGACCATATTAAAGAGTGTAAGTGCACGGAAGTGTCACAAATGTGGAAAGGAAATGCGTCCCCAATCTTTTATGAGTTGTTATGAATCTGTGTACATATATACCTTTTAAAGCAAAACATGGCATTTCCTGCAAATGCGCTTGTGGGAATACAGAGTGCTGAAACAGGACACTAAAGGTGTAGCAGTAAGCTTAAGGACACATTTATAGAGGGAATATTTGCTTAAACTTTAAAGATGTAATTTAAAAAATGATTGAAACAACGGGTGTTTCTCTTAAAAATTGATTGCAGGTCTTAAACGAAGGTAAAAATTACAAACATTGATATAATATTGGTTTATATTCTCAAACCCATTTTTAAGATTTGACATTTTCCTTTTGACATCTACAAAGACAATTCTGATATCCTCTGCCATTTTGTCAGCCATTGGTTCAAAGGTCACCTTTTAACAGTGGAGCTGTGTCCGGCGACACCTAAATGACACATGGTCTTCACACCACTGTAACTCTTCGACTGGTCACGAAAATAACATATTCCAGTGGATTTTGGTTAAAAAGGTTAATATAATGGCTCATAGACGCGAATCAACTGATTTACGTTGATCACATGAACACTTTACTACTGAAAACTGATATCAGCATAAAGTTGCTTTCCTCCACGACAAAATCTGCTGAAATTATCTTAATTGCGTTAACTGTTGAAGAGATGTGAAAGAACAGCAACACCAGAGTGTTAACGGGTCAAAGAAGGAATTTAAAACAAGCGTTGCATCAGTTGTGTGTCTTTTAAAGCTACAAATGCATCCATCCCTTAATTATTTGCAGTTTCAAGGCTTTTCCTGAGAATCATCAATGTTATTAATTATCTAAAGGGCCAAATGGAAGAGTTGTTTTATTACTTGGGTTCGGCTGCAACACAGTGCCTGATATAAATCTCTTTGCAGAGCTTTAATGGTTGCAGTGGAAAAAAATGCTGAGTAGTGACATCCATTCTCTGATGTCATGTTTTTTTTTAATCCTTTACTTTTATGCCTTTCTTATGAGTACAGGCTAGAAAAAAAAAGGGATTGAAAATCACAGGAAGAGAGAAAAGGGGAGCTCTCGGCAGCCATATTGGACAGGGTTAAAAGTGTAATCCTGGTCACGCTGCATCAGCAGCAGAGGAGAGATAAGAGAATGAGGGAATGCCTGAGCAGGGAAACCCCCCTGCAGGAAGAGAGGGAGAGCATATGGATACTGCAGATACTGCTGCGGGAAAATTAAAAGCCTGAGTCGGAACTACAGGCTTATGTGGAGAGTCTAGTAGAATCCCAGAAGAATATGCGCATGTTTCCGTCTAAAAGCAGAGACAAAATGACATTACATTAGTAAGGGTATTAGCACCTTCTGACCTCAGACCATTTCAAAGGCATTGTAGATCCCAGGGGTGTAGAGCAAGCTATAATTAAAAGCCATGAAAAGAAAATATTTATGATTTAGTGCTTTGTAGATGGGTTGGATTTTAGTCTGTCCTTTGACGCAGCGCAGCGATTTAAGCAGTGATGTAATGAGCCCTAGTTTTATTGAGGCCAGGGATGACACAATTAGAATAATCTAGCCTGCAAAGAAGAAAAATCAATGCACGACCAACTCTTCCTTTCTCATTCGTTACAGTATAAATGGACTTGACTGTTTCTGCTCCATAGACGACTATACACGAAACGGATCACATCGGATGTCACCCACAGGATTCTGAATTTTGTGGGACGGGCACATTAACCAGAATTTGCTCTGTCCAACTTAACGTTACAAAAACTGTAATCGACACTTTTGACACTTTATACATAGACCTAAATTTATGCAGTAGGGATGCAACGGATTCCTATATTTGGTTCAATGGGACAACATACAGTTTGGTTTTAAAACTAAGAATCAATGCTACACGGTTTCCTTTTTACACTTTTCTTTTGGTGAGTCTTTGACAATTAGGATGTGTAAAGCCATTGTTGTGAAAAAAATATGATTGGCGACCAGTGGCCTTTCTCAACATCCGTCTCAGTCATCAGATCTGTTTTCTGTTTTTAACGAGTAACCACTTGCCAAGCCAGACTAAAAAGTAGTAAAGAGGTGGTTTCTAGTGGAAAAACTGGGATTTATTTGCCTTTGACACTGCGTGTCGTATGTTTAGAAGACAGTTTATCTACTTCAGTGGACATGAGTAAAAAAAAAATAAAAGAGAGTTTTGTACAGCATTCAAGGTGTTTAAAAATGTCTTAATGCTAGATCTAGGACTTCAAAGCAGCTGTCTGAACAGGTATTCAAGTTGATCACCTCACTGCAGTTGAGCCTGTATATGAAAGCCAAATCACTGCCCCACTCAGGCTTGGATTAAAGGGGGCATCTGTAAGTGCTGTGCTGTCTTCAATCTGCACTTTGTGTTTCTTTTTATATGAGCATACAACAAAGTGTACAGTTAGCAGAGTGGGAGGTTTGGCTTGGGAAAAATTGCATGCTGAAGAATTGATTATGTACATAAAGTATGGCGTTGCAGAAAAACGAGGGGAGTGAAACTGGGCTTGGGGGAAGAAGGAAGCTTCTGGAGCAGACTGATAAAAAACAAACCTCACTCATTACTCAGAGAAGGAGCCCGTTCCAACGGCAACTTCATTTCACAAAATCTCCTTTCTTCAGTTTCTCTTTCAGGGCTCTCCTCTCATTAAATTTTACTTATCAACATACCCTTTGTGGATGGAATGAAGTCCTGGTGTTGCAGAAATAGGGCACAGTTTAAACAAGGACACATGATCTGGAACTGTGACACAAATTAATTAAAGCATTGGCTCACTCCATCCATCTCCTGACCTGTCCTGTCCTGTCAGCTTCTCAGCATCCTGCTCAAACGATTCCAAATGTTATATCTTCCATTAAGCCCTTGTCCTGATGACCTCTGTTTCAGGTCAACCTCCTTGGAGGTCACACTTGTCTGCTCCCATGCCGGTTGTCCTCTTGATCTGCCTCACCTGCTATCCTCACTCCATCCATCCTTGTTCTCTAACTTTGACTTAAAGTCCCCCATGACAGTTTTTTTTAAACAAAAACTTTCCAAATGATGTTTTAATTATGATTATGACATTTTTATCCCAAAATACCACAACCCACGGCACAAACGACACAGACAGACAGTCTCTATTTTCAAAAGTTTATCTTTAGCGAGAAAGAAACAGTGAAAAGTGACATTTTTGGTTCCAAATTGAAACTTTTTGAACAATGTGTAGAATGACAAAACCAATGTGTGTACCAGACCTTGCTGTTTGATTAAATTATACACGAAAAAGAACTTTGGTAAGTCTATGAAAAATGCTGTCAATTACATGATAATTTAGGCTACATTGCACCAGCAAGCAGCACTGGCTGTGGCTCAGAACTGATTTAAAGCCAGAACATGCAGATTGTGGAATTCACTTGCATAGAAAATAAAATGAAATGTCAGAAAGAAAGTGACTATTTGCACATAATTTTCCAAATACATATGGCCAGTGTTGAACTTTTTTTCTAGCCCGCACAGACCTAGAGGAAGGGTTAAGTTTGAGATTATGGGTTACAGTTGAACTGCAATGTCACCGAACACGATTCGCATGGTAGAAGCTGCCAGTTTCAATCTGAGGTCCAGCGGCATGATATTAGTGATGGGTGTGGCACAAAGGTCTGGCAGCAGCGCGATTTGTCTGAACGACAGTAGCCAGGACGAGGAACTGTTATGCGAAGGCGGATACACCCTGGACAGTCTGTAGCAGGACCGATGGAGCTGTAGCGACCCCGATCACTATGCCGGCTCCCAGGAGGCAAGCTGGTGGCCAAACAGGGAACCGCTGCAGGATGGGGAGCCGGCCTGCTCGGGCCTCCTGAACTTTATGATATTTAGCTTATTTTCATTGAGGCAATAATTAACAGGTCCCCTGATCTTTTTTTCTTGTTTTTATTTTTACCCTCTCTGGTTAATGCGTGACAGCAAGCCCTCAAACTCGGTCAGAGAGAGAACACAAATGTGAAGAACACATTTGGGACTTTAAGTGTAAGATTCAAAAAATCAAAATCCAACCTAACTTAAAATGCATGCTGCAAAGCGGTATTGTGCCATCTTCTTTTTCCCTCTCCTGAGCTCGTGCACGCTGGACGGGGCAGATCAGGGAGCCTGAGTAATGCTCATACGCTTCTGGGCCGTTGTGACATCACAACAGCTCATTAATTCAAAAAAGAGCATCTTTTCGACGGTTTGACAGCGGTTTAGAAGAAAGGATGCTAAGAAATGCAAAAACAAAATGATTTTTTTTTACAATTGTTCATCAGAGGGGGACTTTAAGACTTAGTCACAACTGTCCTTACAGGTGGATATGGACCCTCAACCACTATGCACTGTTCAAGGACCAGTTAGTGCTCTTCACGCGATGAGTGCACGCAACCTAAGCAACCATTGTGCGATCCTTGCACACACACACAGCCTGGCTTTTAGAAATGAGGAAATTAGACAATCAGACCTTAATTTGGTCAGTAAGGAGCCAGTACTCGCACCTTACTAATGTCTACAGTGCTGCTTGAAGATACCGTACAACAGCATCACACGTACATCATAAGTGTGTGTAATTTACATTATCCTGACGGATACTTCACAATAATGGCGTATACTTGTATGGTAAATGGCGTATACTTATATAGCGCCTTTCTTCCTACAAGTACAAAGCGCTTTACAGTCACAGACCCATTCACCCAGTCACACACACATTCATACACTGGTGGCGGCTCCGCTGCCAAACACAGGCGCCCGCCTACCACCAGAGGCAAGGTGGGGTTCAGTGTCTTGCCCAAGGACACAAGGACACACCTGCAACCTTACGATCATGGGACGACCGCCCTACCGCTGCACCACGGCCGCCCCCCAAATACACAGGAGCACAAATGGTGTCATTTTCATAATGCCCCTTGAGGAGGCCATACAAGCCTCAAGGGAACTGCAACACACACCTCAACTCACCTTATGAGCGGAGGTGTCTACGACCCAACCCAAAAACCTGCAGCACCCATACAGGTCAACCCCCTCGTACGGTTGCATGTGACTAACTCCTATGATGTCACAAGACTTCATAGCCATTTTATCATTACAAATTTAAAGTAAACACTGAAAACAAACATCAAAGGGAAAGTCTTCAATTTTTTATGTTGAACAAAATGATGACTTTAACCAAAGACAAAAGCAAAACTACCACTTTCTGTATCGTTGTCAGATTTGCGTATGTTGCCTAACATTTTGAGGGATGTTAGGCAAAATATGGTTCCGATTGGATCCTCTGGTTTTAAATCGGACTGGCTAACCATTACCCTTGTGCGTATTCCTCGTGCGAATGGAAGTCCATTCAAGGAAAGAACTTCCCCTGAGGGGCATGGCTTGTTTGATAAAACGAGATGTCATATAAAACCACTTTCATTGATTAAGTGTACGCATAAAATAAAGCTGCAGCGAATAACTTATGACCCAGATGACACTAAGCAGAGCGCTTTTGCAGCTAATGGAGATCAGTGAGAGGTTTGATCCAAGATGTTTCCCATGAGAAGAAGGCAGCAAACGAAGGCTGCATTGATCACAAATCACATGGGAGTTGGAGGCCAAATGTCTTGAATTGCTGAACAATTACACTAGAGCTACAGATGTAAAATGAAGGCTTCTTTTTAGCAAGTGAAATTCAGCAAATCTCTATGTTCAGCTTTCAATCATTTCAATAACTTCATGGTCAATTTTTCTTTTCATCTTTTTACATGGTCTTCAGTGACAGATCTGCCAGCTTTTTGAGAGCTGATTTGTTTTCTATTTTTTATAATCATAGTAAAATAATAAACTTTTCTAAACTTTGCCCAGTTATTCTAGATTGTGTTAAGCCACTAAACAGCCAATAGGTTATTCAACAGGTCTGCGGTTTATCACAAGTCACTGAATGAAGGGTATTTATGCCTTCAATTTAAACAGCTTTTTGATTCTTTAATTGTTGAAAATTTAACAATCTTGAATGGTTCAAACAAAAAATCTGTAGAGATTTTTCTGATGTTCTGATGTCTTGCTTAGGATTTTAGCTCCGTGGTATTTGATTGTATTAAAGAAAGTAGTTAATCTCAATCCTTTTTGTTGTTCCCGTTTTGGAAGGCCTAGTCTAGTTAAAATTTGTATTGTTTTACAAGTGTGTGTGTGTGTGTATATCTATCTATCTATCGATCTCTATCTCCATCTATATCTATATCTATATCTATCTATCACTTTGAACTGAGTTTAATCACTTGCAGGCACTCGCATGCGAACCCCCCCTACACACACAAAATCTCAGTTCAAAGTGATAACTTTTTGTCACAAATTGTCAATGTTTTTTTTTTTAAACTTGTAGGTATATGGAAACAGGCAGTTTTTACATACCTAAAGTAAGTATTAGACCGGACACTTAGGTCCTATGGATGAAAAACAAAATTAAAAAATAATGTTCAAAATCTTAAGTCTTTGAGGTTAAGTCTCAACACATGAGACTTAAGTGCTACTGGAGTTTCAGATGCAAGTTTATGTGTTCATTTTGTGTCATTCTGAAACTACGTTATGAATGCTTAAAAACACTCAACCTCAGTTGAGGCAAAACAACACATTATGCCCATAAGAATTGCCAGAAAATAAATCTCTTATAAAAATGTTCAAATTATTACACAGAAAAATAATCAACTCCCAAGTTGTTATGTCAGTTCAGCACATTTTCACCAGCGTTCACAGAAAACAGCTTCATGGTGACACCACTGTCAACACTACGCTTAGCAACTTGGATTGGACATTTTTAATACTTCTAGCTTTTCCGTATCCTCTTGTTTCAGTTCTCATTTCTGCCTTTGTTGCCTTGTAGTTTTTTTTTTTTGACAAAGTCTAAACCTAGCAGTGAAACACGGGTAAAGAACTGACAAGTAACCATGAACAATAACATGTTTTGTTTCCATTGAGCCGATATTTCCATAACTAATTAAGCTAAAGATAAAAAATGAACCAATAAAAAAAATGAACCAATAGTGCATATACACACACTCTTTTAGGCACACCTGCTCAATAACACACATTTCTAATCAGCCAATGAAATGGCAGCAACTCAATGCATTTAGATGTGTAGACAAGACAATCTGCTGCAGTTCAAACAGAGCATCAGGCAAGGGGAATTAAGTGACTTTGAAAAGTCGTTTTCCCTGTTTATGGCTTTTTGTGCCAGACATGCTGCTCTGAGTTTTTTCAGAAACTGCTGATATACTGGGATTTTTACTCACAACCATCTCTAGAGTTCACAGAGAATGGTTCTATAAGAGAAAAAAGAAAAAAAAGAAAAACAAAAATCAAGTGAGCGGCCGTTATGTGGGCAGAAATGCCTTGTTGATGTCAGATGAGAACCACCAGACTGGTTCCAGCTGATAGAAAGGCAACAGGAACTCAAATAACCACTGGTTACAACCGAGGTGTGCAGGAGAGCATCTATAAATGTACAACACATCCAACCTTTAGGCAGATGGGCTTCAGCAGGGAACAGGAAAACGTAGGCAAAAATTCACACAGACTCACCAAAACTGGACAATAAAAGATTGGAAAAATGTTCTCTGGTTTGACGAGTCTCCATTTCTGCTGCAACTTTTGGATGGTAGGGTCAGAATTTGGCATCAACAAGATGAAAGCATAGATCCATTCTGCCTTGTATCAACGGTTTAGTCTGGTGATGGTGTAATAATGGTGTGTGGGTTGTTTTCTTGGCACACTTTGGGCCATTAGTACCAACTGAGCATGGTAACAAGGCTATAGACTACTCGAATATCGTTGCTGACCTTGTCCATCCCTTAATGACCACAGTCTAACATCTTCTCATGGCTACTTCCAGCAGGATAAGGCGCCATGTCATAAAGCTGGACTTATTTTTTTTATTTCCCATGACAATGAGCTCACTTGTCCAACCCGGGACCATCAAGGTGTACCTCGTATGCAGTTTCAAACTACTTTTGGAGTTTTTAGCAGATTAAAATTGTCCTTTGATTAGTATTTGTCAGCCAATTACTCTGTACCCTAAATATTGGAATATTCCAGAGGTCCCTACAAACATTAGACCCACTAGTACAGACATAACTCTAATGCATAAGCACATGCAAATGAATGCTAATTTCCTATGCATTTAATCATAGCTACACTTTCAAACATGCTGTACATACGCAATTACACTGTCGACGTGCAACATTTTTTATGAAAACTGATCTGGGAGACAGTAGTGCTGAGAAATAGATTGGGCTGAACACACATTTATTTTCTGCTCCACTGTTTGGAAATCCTTAATAAATGACTGTGGAACGTCCGGAAGGCCATTTACTTCCACTGATGATGAAATCCCATATCTGACAGTGACAAATTCAAACCCATTCTGTGCCGTGCGGCGGGATGATTGAGCCAAGCAGAAAGTTGAAGGTCACCTAATCAAACTCTAGCTGAGATTTTGATTTCACTTAGATAAAATTAGAGCCCACTCAGTCTTTGTTGTTACTCATTTATGTAGGTGGCACAGCTAACTTTAAAGATCATTTAAAACCTGTTGAATGGCTCCTACATGAATCTAGCTTTTTGAGTGGAGATTTCAGGCAATAATTGAAATATACTTTCATTGCATTTTACTCTATGGTGCAGATTAAATTACCATTCACTAGACTTGCACAATAAATCACAAATGTATTGTTATTGCATTATCAAGCTGTACTATACACACACATCGCAAAAGACGGCAAAAATTGTGATAAATGGTTACCTTAAATGTGCTAAAACAATTTTATGGCAGCTTGAAGAATTTAATGAATCAAATAAATCCATTTATGCATTTGACCAATCAGATGGACTCCTACTCATTGAACAATTGGATGGAGCTCTTTAATGTTAGATGTTCACCTCCTATGTAGTCGAGGGCCATTTGGAGTGTACCGGTAATTTAAGTTATTTAAATTAAACTGTTGCAGTGAAATGGAAATGTTGCTTTTGGTTGTTTTGCTATTTGTTCATGTATTGGAAGTTATTTCGTAATCGCAATACTGATCACTAATCATATCATGCAGCCCTACAGTTTACACAATCATAAACATTTCAGCGCATGCAAATATTATACTGTCAGATACATGCATATAGTACAACAGAGTATTAGGGCCACCAAAAAAAAAAAAAAAGTAAAATTACGAGTTTTTATCTCGTAAATTTAGGAGATAAAACTCGTAAATTTAGGAGAAAAAACTCATAATTTTACAAGATTTTAAGTCGTAAATTTACGATATTAAGTGGAAGTGAGCATGCAGAGCAGCAGGTGAACGCCGCACAGCAACAGAGCAGACCGACTAAACTCAGTTGAACAGGTGATCTGAATAAGCTTGAACGTTCCAAATATCTGGAAGCTCATTTGTTTGATTTACAATTTATTAAAGTTTTATTTATTGATGGTTGGTTTGCAGGATCCCTGCAGCCCAATGAAGCCATCGGTGTCCCTACAGCTTTCCACTTCAATCCTTTCTTCCTCCACCAAAAACAAGATCTCTACGTTTGTGTGACACTTCCGTCTGAGGAGGAGGATCACTTTTTGGCATTTTCAACGTTCTAATGCTAATGTAATAGACTATTTTCATTCCTCTTTGTTGTTTAATGATATAACTGGACGTTTACTTCCACATTGGTGTTTTGATCTAATGACAGGTTCATGACGTAAGGTGACAGATGAACTTCAGGGTTTGTGAATGAAAAGGAGAATAAAGGCTGCAGCGGTCCTCTGCACCAAAACATGTCTCTGAGCTCCTTATTTTACAGATGAAACGCCGCTTTACTGACACTGAACCCCGGAATGCCGGCTCCACTGACAATGTGATTTTGAGTCACCAAGGTTCAGAATCTCTTTGTTTTAAACCTATAATAATCCGGAAATAAAGCTTCACAAAAGCCTCCACATCTTTCATCTTCAAGCGAGGCTCCGATAAATGGACAACTTCAGTGTTTTCTCCTTGTTAATCTATGACTTTTTTCGTAAATTACGAGTTTTCTTCTCGTAACTTTACGAGATAAAATGTCTTAATTTTACCTTTTTTTCTTTTTTTTGGTGGCCCTAAAACTCCGTCGTAATATAGACATTAAAGAAAAACACAATTATAAACAACAGACCACAACAAGAATCAACTCTCTCATGCACGAGGGAGAGGAGCACGTTTCTCTTCTCAAAGGTTCTGCCTCTCCTCGTGCTCCTTTTATTAAGAACACAAGAAGAAGGTTCCAATTTCAAGATAAAGAGAAAAGTTCCTTAGGGGGTGTCGTATAATGACCCATTTGGTGGATTCTAAGTTCAAACAGTATTCCTTATCAGCTCAGGACAGTGTGTCGTAAACCCCCTTCATCCTAGCTGGGATGAAAAGCAGATGAACAAACGCACAACTGTTTTCTAGAAAGGTCAATCTGAGTTAACATTTAAACTTACATTTACACAAATACATTTAAACAATGATAATAATAAAACAATTTCCTTCACATGTATAATGTGTTTGCTTTTAAGAAAATGTCTTGCTATAAATACACCAACTTGTTTGGGACACCACCCTATCCACATTGCATTTTGGCTTGGTGATATACATCATTTTCCTAAAATATCTTCATGTTATTTTCAATACTGTAGTCAATGTTGACAGCAAGAAAGAAGCTGATTGGATAAAGACGTTTGTCCATCATTTCAACTGAGAGGTAATTGGCATGAAGCAATACTGAATATCTTAATCCAATCAGTGATGTCTCATTGTACATACTATTCGTTTTGTTCTGTATTTAAACAGTTCATTTTGATTGCTGGAAATTACTTTAGATTTTTATTTCATTTTAATTTTTTTGTAATGTTGTGTTGTTGCTTATTTTCCTTCATTTTTTGAGCTTTAATATGTTTTTGCATTGAGTTATTAGCACTTCAGGGCTACTGTGTTTAACTTGTTAAATGTAATTAGCAATAGTTTGGGAATGGATAGAATATATTGTGTAGATATTCTCAGCATATGTGAATTACCACACACATTCTAACTTTAAAACCCCTTAGGAAGCCCAGTTTGTTCTACGCTGAGTACAATTCTCCAATAAGCTTAGATTTGTTGCAGAGATAAACACTTTTTTTTATAAGCGCCACACAGCTTCTTAATTAAAGACAAAGCAAAGCCCTTTGAGATGATGTTTTAAGTCTTGATTTATTTCAGTATTGTTTCTCTCCTCTGAATCTGTAACCCCCCACTGAGCTGTAATATGAAATCTTTGGCTAACTGCTAATCTTGTAGTTTCATTTCGCACGACTACAAACTCATTTTTAGAAGCTTTTTTTCTTTATATGTTATTTTATGTGCACGTGTGTTGTCGATTTTTTTAAATTGCTATTAATTACGGTAAATCTAGGTCATGTCATTCAAATATGTGCACGGAGGCACTTCAAACGATTTCTTAATTGTTGCTCCGGGCCTTCTGTAATTTTTCAAACTTAAACAGGTGCAAAAGCGGCTCAGCAAGTGAAAAAACAGCAGTTTCCTCCAACGACATAGTATAAAAAAATGATTTAAAAATAGTTTACATTTGAATGAAGCTTAAAATGTGAAAGAATGGTAAAGCAGATGAGAACAGAAATAGAAAAGAATAAAAAGTTTCTTGTCAGATGCCTTTTTATGCTTGCAGTGGATTAAAGACCCCTTGGATGGTAGCACAAGTATAGCAGTTTAACTTTTACCCTAAAATAGCCAATAAAAGAGCACAACTTCAGCTAAATAATAAATTTATGTCCAGGAGTCCTCATCCTAAAGTGACACTGATGAACATTTTAAATGAGATTAGATTTGATTCAACTTTAGGGTGCAAAAAGTGGCAAGTGCAGGATAAACATATACAAGTTAAATATGCATATAGATTTGAATAAAATATGCAGTTAGGTGCAGATTTACTTATTTGCTGATTAGAAATGTACGGGTATATATTTGCCTTTACAGTCGAGTGTGTTAGCTACATGTGCAACAATATAAATAGTCAGATATTGGACGGACTATGTGAGTGGAGGAGAGAATCAGAGGGGGGCAGAGTTTAGGAAAGAGACAGCTCTGGGGAAAGAAAACTGTTCCCCAGTCTGCTAGTCCTTGACCTGGAGGCCTTGAAGCATCTGCCATGAAGGCAGGAGAGAGAACAGTCTGTGGGCAGGGTGTGTGGAGCCTTTTCGGTTACAGGCAGCGTTTCTTGTAGATGGCCTCAATGGCTGAAGGTGGTATGATGTGCTGTGCGGTTTTCAACATGTGGAGATAGGCTCAATAGCTATACCATCAATGCGACGGGGGCACGCAAGCCTCTTTTCTCCCTCCTGAAGTCCATGTGATCTTTTTGAACAGCCATGTGGTTCTGTTCATGGCTGTTTAAATGATGAACTAGGAATTACTTCACTGGGGAAATCAGTTGAAATCAATCACAATGTTGAAATCAATCCCACACTGATAATGTTTTTCCTTTCAGAAAAAAATTTGGTTTTGGCCTCCATTAGTAAGACACAATGTATATAATTATGTGGAAAACACAAAATAAGGTCTGTCCATCATCCCAATACAACTGCCTCCCTATCGTGAAAATTTGTAAAATGTAAACAAACACTGTACACTGATTTTTCCCCTTTCTTCTTACATTTGGTTCCCTCACAGCAATCTTTCCATTATCTGCATTATTTTTGAAAAATCACATTTGTGTTGTGGCTGGCAGATCAGCACACTCAGCCTTTGCTTGACTAATCTTTGTTAATTAGCTAAGTGTGTCCTGAGTGACTGATGTACTCAAATCTTTTTATTTACCGTTTTTGTCTCCGAAGCCAAACCAGCACCCCTGATAGCCCTTCACAAAAGAACCAAGTCAAATCAAAGAGGTGAGTCAAAGTCAAACAGGGAACACAGCCCCTTGTCTACAGAGAAGATTCTGGACGGAAACAAATTAGTTAGGAAAACTGAGCAGTGGGATTTATAGCATAAAGAAGGAAATACTAGAAGCTACAGACAGAAAAAAAACTATTATTAAAGTGAGAGTAAAAGTAGGACAAGTGGATTAAAAGAATCTCCTGCATAAATAAATTTAGTTTTGGCTCTGCCTTAAAAGAGTCTCCAGTCTTATTGTTTTCAAAGCTTTTTTACTGATTGGCTCCAGATTTACATCAAGGTGACATTCTTTTAGAAGACAAGCTGTGCTGATGTTAACCATATAATGTTTTTTCTGGCAATAACAAAAGCCTTCCCATGTCACGACATGAAAGATGTAAGCGTTCTTTTTGTGTCTTCTTTGATCAGAATGCTGAATCTGTAGTGCGATTTAAACAGATGCAAAGTGGTTCTCTCTGAGAGGTACTCCCACTATTATATGTTTGCTGCTATAGCTATATGTGGGTTCTCCAAATGGGTTCTCAGCCATTTATTTAAAAATACTATGGGAGCCTTTTGACATGACTTCTCTCTTTAGCACAGCTTTGATCGAGGACCCTGTACACCAGTGTTTTTCAACCAGTGTGCCATGGGAAATGGCCCTCATTAACTAATCTAAAAACATTTTCCATCTCCAGGATATCAGCTCTGTGTTCATCCAAACAGGCCTTGATAAAACACTGAGTAGTAAGGAATATTAAAGATCGTAAAATACTGTTTTCTTTGTGTTTATTTGATTCAATTAAAGACATTTTGATAAGAATGATGGTACCGCGATTTAACTGCAGCGTCAGCTGTTTTCAGAAAAGTCCCGCCCCTTTAACTGTCTCCACCAATCATTCTTGGAGGCTTAATCACACCTCATCAGTCTGACCAATCAGAAGTGGTTAAAGTCCTCACTTCCTTGTTCTGATTCTGCTCAGTTGTAACAAAAATACCAGCTATAGCTCGTCTTTAGCGCGGGATCCGGTATCAGATCCGGTATCAGACTGTGGAACAAGTGAACAAAACCATGAAGCTCAGAGAAGTGAGTGTTTGCATTTGGCAGCTGTTTGCACTACATCTCCCATGAGGCATTGGGTTAAAGTGACAGCGTCTCAGCGCACATTGAGTCTTCCTTTGACATCTTGAAACCACAACCAACACACATCAAACGGTTTTTAAATCTTCTAACTTAACTTTTATTACATCTTTTAGAAAAAGCAGCAGCAACTTCCAGCTTTTTCTGCCACAATTATCACAAAAATGCATGTGAGATTGCAGAGGGGCTGAATTCCAATACAGACCATGATTTTCTCCTTTTTTTTTAATTTAATTTTTGGATGCTAGTGTGCCACAGGATTTTTGTCAAGGTTAAAGTGTGCCGAGGCTCAATAAAGGTTGAAAAATACTGCTGTAAACCCCACAGAGGTTTTTGTAAAAAGGATTTCCAATGATCACACTTGTATCTTGATTTTACTTCTATTTTGTTTGACCATGACCAAGTGAAGTTCCTTCACTTACTCTTCAAATCTCTCTCCTCACAACCCCGTTTTGATGCAAACTGATGCATCCTATTTAGCTGGTAAAGGATCAAACCACTCAAATCTGTCATAGCTTTCAAGCTATCATTGGCTCAAAATGCATTCAAACGCCATGAGCTAGTGACATAAACCAACAGAGTCTGAAACAATGAACAGCTTTGTAGGCAATGAAGTGCAAAGTGAAACAGAGATGACGTCAAATGTCAGTGGTCACATGACTCAGGCGTTTTGATTAGGGATGTCAAATTATCTCGTTAACTGCGATATATCAATTACAGACAAATTAGCATGTCATTTCTTTAAATCGCGTTAATCTAACTTTAAATCTGTAATTATTATCCATTATGTAAGGCATAATGGCCCGACGAGACATCCGTCATGAGAAATTAATGGATGAATCGGAGGCCTGATCACATCAGAAGGCTGCACACCTTGGAACTCATCCCCCTGCTTACAGGCCTACCATGGTCATGAAAGAAAGAAATATTAGTTCAAGTATTAGCACTTTTATTTAATCCCTTTTTTGTTGTTGTTTTAAATCATTTTTCACAAGAAGCAGACTATTTCATACACAGTGACGCATTGTCATGGTAACGACTACCGAGCCCGCAGCGGCCTCGTTCTGCAGCAAGAAAGTGGTATAAATGCTGAACGTCGTTATTTCCTTCAGTTTTTTTAATGACCTAAATCAGAGAACTCTGGACCCGATGTCATGGTTTTCTTTTTTAATTGTTCGAGATTGAAAAAAAATTCTGCTTGGTGGTGTAAAACTAAAGATTGGAAGTCTGTTTTAACAAAAATCTCCAGGAAGCCACTTTACAGTTTTATTTTGATCTTTTACTGTGCCAAAATGTCACAAATTTAAATGAAACGAGGCTTTTCAAAGTAATTATTAGATTAGATTAGATTTAAAGCACATTAGTTTGATTAATTAGTTACAACACTAGTAAAAATCATCACACAGACAGCACTAGCTTTGATATAAGCTCTAACACACCTTTTCGAATCACTCCACTTCAGGAAGAGCAACACATGCTCCAATATTATTTGCACATCACTAGTGAAAGAGCAAGATTAAATGAATGAATGAAATGCTTACCAGGACACAGGGGTTTCAGAACTCCAAATCCCAAGTTCCAAGTTCAAGCATGAGCCTCTGATCTCACTAAACTGATCTAAAGCCTAGTTGGTTAGCCTGGCGCTAACCAACTAGGCTTTAGTGGAAGGGACTTCTGTCCCACTCTCAGGTTAGCTAAACCAAAAAAAAAAAAAAGAACTAAAGATACACACAAAATAAATATAATGACCATATACAGCACCTGTAAACGCATGCAACAGAACAAAGTTATCTCATTCAATGCTTCTCTTCTTCCCTTAGCCTATGGTTTAATCCAGCCCAAAGGTGAGTGGGTAATAAACTCCACCTGGTCCTTCTTTCTTTTGTCTCTTTGCGTGCACTGAATTGAACAACCTCTAGAGGTCAGCCTTGGACAGAAAGAATTAGTGACAGGAAACAGACAAGTGTCCATGTAGAATGGATGACCTGTTATTCCAGTTAGGGTTGTCACAAAAGCACAAAAGGTCTCCAGGCCAATAAACACACAGGTGCATAACCTCACAGGTGCATAGACAAACAGGTGCATAATTTCACAGGTGCATAAACACACAGGTGCATAACCTCACAGGTGCATAGACAAACAGGTGCATAATTTCAAAGGTGCATAAACACACAGGTGCACAATCTTACAGGTTCATAAACACACAGGTGCATTAACACAAAGGTGCATTATCTCATTGGTGCATAATCTCAAAGGTTCATAAACACACAGGTGTATCAGCACAAACGAGAATTTCACAGGTTTATAAACACACANCATAAACACACAGGTGTATCAGCACAAACGAGAATTTCACAGGTTTATAAACACACAGGTGCATAATCTCAAAGGTTCATAAACACACAGGTGCATAATCTCATTGGTGCATAATCTCACAGGTGCATAATCTCATAGGTGCATAAACACAAGTGTGCATAATCTCCCAGGTTCATAAACACACAGGTGCATAATCTCACAGGTTTATAAACACACAGGTGCATAATCTCACAGGTGCATAATCTCACAGCCCCTGTGTCTCACAGTTGCATAATCTCACAAGTGCATAAACACAAAGGTGCATAATCTCACAGGTGCATAAACACACGAGTCCATAAACACACAGGTGCATAATCTCACAGGTTCATAAACACACAGGTGCATTATCTCACAGGTGCATAATCTCACAGGTGCATAATCTCATAGGTGCACAAACACAAAGGTGCATAATCTCACAGGTTTATAAACACACAGGTGCATAATCTCACAGGTTAATAAACACACAGGTGCATAATCTCACAGGTTCATAAACACACAGGTGCATAATTTCTTATTGTGTTTCTTAAAAGCTTGTCAAAGACATTACCTTTCCACCGCCCTCATGGGCATTCGACATGTGGGTGTTCGTCATGAGAAATTCTTTGTCATTTGCTATTTGAAAGGATCCACTCTGATGAAAATTGTGTTTTGGGTGTTTGTAACTTGTTCTTGTGGCATTTTTCTCAAGATGGGGGATATATGTAAATAAAATTTAGCTTAAAAATACATTTCTGAGGATATCTTTTATCGAATTGTTGTAAATCAGGAGCCATATTTTTCCTACATCTTTGTTTTCTTCGTCTGAGCTGGCATTTTGCTCAAAACTGTACAGCTGGACAACTCTAATATTGCTCGCCATTTTTGTTTTACCAGTAATGTTAGGTTGAGGGTGTAAGGGGCTGTAAGCTAGCAGTAAGGCTTGTAAACGGAGAGCACTCAGTTATGGGTGACGGGAAGTGGGGGGTTCCTCCGCCATAACCCTAACCCATAACTGATAGGTAAATTTCTCATGAACTACTGCCCCTATGCAGATAGTTTGCCCTAGAAAACGACAGTTTTTTTTAAATATTTTTGCTAAAAACAGCATAATCACAAATGAAAGACTACTGGGAACGCTTTTACAACAGATCAAAATATAATTGGAGTGGGACTTTAAAAAAGCGTTCTTCTGAATCATACTCTGTTAATTAAAGTCCTAAATATAAGCCTCTAACATTTTTATTGCTTTAAGAAGGGAACAAACTTGCTGAGACTCAATAATACAAAAACGGGTCACTGTCTTGAGTGTTCTTATGAATAATCTTCATCACTGGAAAATGATGGAGTCTAAATCGTCTGTAATTGGCCCTAAAGGCCTTCTCCATCTGATGGGCAGCAACCGTCGATCTTTACGATCAGATGTCATTCATTCCTGCCTTGAGAGCCACTTAAAGGATGCAAACTGTGACAGAATATGCTTTCATCCAGCTCCTTACACTTGCTCTTGATGAATCGATCAAGTGCTCTCCTGCAGCAGCTTCCACTTATCCTCCTGAAATAAGTTGACTTAGTCGTAGCATAGGATAGAAATATTCCCCCCCTCCTTTAAATGCTGAAGAACAAGAAAATTAATAAATAAACTGCTTTGCTGAGCGTTTCCCTCATATATCCCAGCTGCTGAAATTTGTTCCATCTCCTCTATAGCGCTTCCTCTCTTAACAAATGAAAAAAAAATAAAAAATAAACAGATGAAAAGGAAAATTAAAATCTCCCCTTGTAAATCAGAGGCATCTGCTCTTCGCGTTTCTCCCTGCAGCGGTTTGGAAAATCATTTAGCCGCAGTTTAATGCAGAGAGGAAGAGTCATAGAGGGTGGGGTGAGGGGTATCTTTCTGAACACAACAACACACTGATCACTGATTCATCCTTCACTTGCAAGCGTAAGGAATCCTGTGTGGGCTTTTCTGCACAGTGGATTACAGCCTGCAGCAGAGTGCAGCGTTGCACCTAGCACTTTACACCTGTATCTGAAGAAGCATCCCTCCCACCTTTCCTGCTGGGTTGCATGAGACAGCTGAGAGGGAGTCAGGCAAGAATAAATAAAATAAAGGTCTTATGAGCCATACACAATGAAAGGAAAGAAAGAAAAGACTGCCATCAAGTGGTGGGAATCAGAAATGCATAGGGGCTTTCTGGAATTAGGACAAACATGTTTTATTTATTTTTATTTTTTTAACTTGCCCTGTCCAACAGCAGCTGAGCAGACAGATGAGAGATGATAGCCTCTTGTATTGGACATATTTAACTGTAACAATAGAGGTTATGAAACATTTGATACACTAGGTGCATATTTAATTACACCCCTTTGTAATTTAGGCTAAATCATTTCTGTAATAGTCTTTTGTTGGACCGGACGGAAAGGAAAAGAAGGGCGAAGGAGACAGGGATGCCGGGGGGTGGGGGGGATTAAAGAGGAGGGGGAGGGGGTGGAGCTGTGAAGCAGGATAAGGCAACAAGTTGCTGGGTGCAATCATTACAGTCAGGTTTAAAAGTAATTTAAATCCTAAAAGGGGGCGGGGCCTGTCCACAGACACAAACATACCTGTGGGTTCCAAAAAAAAAAGCCACATACAAAACTTGTATGTACACATCACAATACAACTGATTTTCACACACACATACTTACAGGGTGCATTCAGACCAACACGTGAAATATTTCTTTTAACTACTCAAACTATTACTCAAACAATTACACAAACTATTACAAACTATAACACCTGTGCTCGAGGGGGGATTTATGTTCCTCTAAAGTGGATGATGGAATGTAAAAAGAAGGAGGTAGAGTACCTAGCCATCCCCACACCGAGACCCCTGCTGCCTCAGTAGTAGCAGCCAAGACACCCCCCCCCCCCCAATAACCCTAATAAGTGATTATATGAGGAAGAGGGTAAATGGGGGCGGCTGGTAGACAGTCCCCGGGTGATGAGACAACCCCCCCCCCCAGCATTGGGCCCGGGTCTCCTCAGCCTAGGGGCCCCATCCCTCGGAGCACCAAGTCCCCAGGCCCCAGACCCCTCACCCCACACAAGGAGAGAGGGGCCAAGAAAGCGCCACCCCCACGGAGCAAGCCCCGACCCCCGACCCCTGGGAGAACTCTGGTCAGGTCTCGACAAGACCGAGGCAGCCGACCAGCCGGGGCGACCACCGATTACCTCAGTGGAGACCCCAAGCCTCCAAGGTCCCGTACTGATAGTGGACCCTCCCCATAACCCAGGGAACCCCCCCTCCCCCAACAGGGAGGACCATCATTTTGTTGATAAAACCCTGCAGGTAATTCACATGTACTGAAAATAAGTAATTTTATCTTTATGGTTCCCAATAAAAGCCCAAAACAAATAATTTCAACATAAATGTTTTGAAAAGTAGATCCCTCTATTAATGGTAAATGACAGTTTAATGAAATTACAGCTAAAATTAATTATAGCATATGTAGAATATGACTATAATTTATTTTTAAAAGTATTTGCTACAGTCCTTTAAGAAAATATCATTTTCTTGCTAATTCTATTTTTTTCACATTTTTTTCTTTATTGCAATTTATTCAAGTTATAAACCGACCAATCAGATGCCCTCAGGACAAGTCTCACGTCGGCCCCCCCACATCCAACGTTTAAAACAATTGATTTACAGAAGTCAATTAAGTGCTAGGGGTTTTGACTTCCAACAAGCTAACTCCTGATTGGCTAGAGTGGTGCCACAGAAAGCGTCCTTTCCTTTCTGAAAATAGTTTTTAGGTATTTCATGGTAATGTTTTTCGACTGGCCCCATATGTAATGTGTGTGATGCAAAAACTGTGCAATTTTAAAGGTCTACATTGACAGAAAAATAGGTTTGTATGGTCAAGATAGCCGACTTCACATGTGATTCATTCATGCAGAACATGTTACCACAGGATTTCTAGCAGCGTCTTCTGTTCCAGCTCTGGTAGGGGAAATCAGTCTGGCTGCAGAAAACAGATCCTGAAATGAAGTACAGGGGTTGTCTTTGCTTTGAGTTTATGCAAACACAAAGAAAGGGTTTTTGTTTACTCGTGACAGAATCTCTTGACTTTTTCCGCCCACACGTCGTCTCCTTTACCCAGCTCACTGCCAGCAGCACAGAGGAAAACAATTACAGTGTTAAAGAGTGCTACCAACTCAGCAGAAATTGCTAAATTTACTTTTAAGCAGAATTTTCTCATGGGGCAAAAGACAGATTCATGCTTCTTACAGGAACTGCAGAGACACGGCACAGCTGTTGAAGGATTTGCAGCCACAGGCGTTTTCTTTTTGTGCAGAACGCACTGAGGAACTCAGTATTATCCATCCATCTGCTGCAGGCCCCAGATGGGTGACCACACATAAGTAGTTCCAACAAGAAACAAAGTGTAACCCTTGTGCTGTCCTAGACACTTTAACATTGGGAGTTGGGTCATCCAGACCCACTAGACAGAGTGCTGAACCTTTTTTCTTCAATGATTTGTGATCTTCACTGGTGTCCATGGATTACATGAAATCTTTTCACCTTTATCCACCTTTGTCATGGTAGGGAGAACACGTCAAAGTAAGGGTGGGGTCATCTAAGATAGCACAAGGGTTAAGAAGGACTGTCACAAACATGAAATATTACCACTAATTAGATGACCATGCAGAAGCTATTTGTGTCTCTTAGTCTGACTTTAAAACAGCTTTTTTTTAATCTACCTCTTGTGGGACATCTAATACCACTGATGTCTAAAATTATTAAACTACTACACCTTTACTACTAAATCTGTGGGGTGTGTGGTGGTGATAGGAGCCAGGTTTTTATGGAAGCGATTATGTAGCATAAATAAAAAGCAAAGTCAAAACCAGAAATGTTTTTTCATTTTCAAAATGAAAAAGCATTTTTTGACTCAAAAATATAATGAAAAAGCAAACCACCAAAATGCTTTTTCATTTCCTTCCTCAACACAGCTTATTCTGTCACTTAATTAAAATTAAAATTAAAATGGTATTTGACATTTCATTTTCAAAACGTTCCATGGTAAATGTGTAGCATAATTCATTTAGAAATGTCTAATTTGACTTTCAAAATGGATTAATAGAAATGCTTTTTCATTTTCAAAATGAAACTGGATTTTTTGACTCAAAATTAAAAAGAAAAAGCAATACTTCAAAATGGTTTTTCATTTTATACTTCAACACAGCTTTTTCTGTCACTTAATTAAAATGATAAAGAAAATGGTATTTGACATTTCATTTTCAAAAAGGTCCATGGTAAATGTGTACCAAAATTCATCTAGAAATGTCTAATTTGACAATTAAAATGGATTAACAGAAATGCTTTTTAATTTTCAAAATGTAGCTGCATCAAATGACTCAAAATTCAAATGAAAAAGCAATATTTCAAAATGCTTTTTCATTTTATACCTAAAACCTCTTATTCTGTGTCATAATTAAAACGAAAATGCACAGAGGGGATTGCATTTGCATTTTAACATCCACCCTGGGAAACTTGTCACAATAATCATTTCGAAAAAGCATTAGCAGAGGGGGGGCGGGGCGATGAGGTCACTGCTTTCTCCGTGTGTCCGGCTGCTGACTGACGCACACACCAGGAGCAGACTGTGTTAGCGGCAGAGAAGAAGGTTTTGTGATGGTTGTGAACTTCTTTTTATTTTTTTTTTATTTTTATTTTTTTAACTTGTCCTGTCCAACAGCTGGGCAGACAGATGAGAGCTGAGGGCCTTTTGTGTTGGACAGATTTTACTTTAACAAGAGGGGTTATTAATCTTCAGACAAACCAAAGGCATGTCTGAGTAAACCCCTTTTGTAATTGAGGCCAAACTTTATTAATTTCAATCATGTTTGAAAATCTTTGGTGTTGGACCGGACGGAAAAGGAAAGAGGGGAAGAAGAAAGAGGGACGATAGAGAGAGGGGGGGGTAGGGGGTGAGAATAGGAGGGGAAGGGGGATAAGACCATGAAGCAGCATAAAGCAACAAGTTTACTGGTTGTTAATCATTACGGTAAGGTTCAAATGTAGTACAAAAAGGGCAGAGCCTGTCCACACACACACTCAAATGTTATAAACACACCTGCTAGCTGCAAAAATGTCCACCTGTCGACATGTATACAAAACAGATAGTGTTCACACGCATACTTATGCCTTTAAACCAACTAGTGTGAAATATTTCAGTCATTCAGTCATGCAAACTGTGCAAAGGTGAGCTAACACCTGTGCTCAGGTGAGTGTTTATGTTCGTTCTTCTAAAATGGATGGTGGAACGTGAAAAGAAGGAGGGAGAGTGCCCAGCCATCCCCACCCCAAGACCCCCACCGCAGCAGCAGCGGCAGCCGGAATCCCCCCAACGCCACACGGGAACCGGCAGGGAACAACCGCCGCCCGGGCGACCAAGCCCGCCATCCAGGCCAGGGCCAGCAGGACCGCCGCAAGGCCCCCAGAGCCAGAGAGCAGGGAGGCACGGAGGGAGACAGAGCGCCGCCCCAGCCCAACCAGGAGAGCAGCCCCCCCGCCGCGCCGGGAGAACCCAACGCAGGGCCCCACCGGAGAAGGACGCCCACAGCCCCAGACGAGCACCCCACCACCACCCAGGAGTTCCGGGCATCCCCCCGCCCCAACCCCAGGTACGAGCCAGGACCCCCCAAGGGAGACCCGCTCCGCACTCCAGGCAGCCATCCGCCCGGCCCACGGTTGGTCCAGGGAGGAGCGAGGCAGGGGCCCGCCGCCCCCGCCCAAGAGGGGGGAACCCCGGGGAAAAAGAGGGCCCACAAGGGGTGTTGTAAATATGGCCCGACCAGGCTTGGCCACAGCTGGAAATTTGGCGGGGCCCAGCGCTCAGGAGCAAGGACCAGAACCCACCCCCCAGGGACACGAACACTCCCGGCTCAGATGTAATGTGAACAACCCCCACCGTGGTTGTGAACTTCTGATGAGTTTCCACAGCTTCTGAGGACTACATAGCTGCATGTCCGCCTTCTGCGGTCCTCCTCCTGACGCACCGCGGACAAGCTTTTTTCTGCGGACCGCCAGCTGCCTTCTTCGCACAGCGGAGCGCGAAGCTCCCGACGATCGCTGAAGGCGGAAATGCTGCTACGATCTGAGAAACCATCATATGAATTTGTGTTTCCAGAACAAAATAAAGACTGATTCCCACATATTTACAAATTTATCTGCAGCTTCGTGGTGAATTTACTGTTTGATGACAGCTGGAGCCCCATCATCAGACAGCAGATTTCACCATGCTAAACGTTGCTGGTTGGACCAAAACACTCACTCAGCGCGAAGCTGCAGGAGACCATCTTCATAATGTGCTTTTATTACAGTTATGCTAATATTTTACGGCCTGCTCTGCTCGATCATATGTTTTTAAATCCGTGCGGTCAGACGACGCTAAAGTTGGCTTATGATTCACAGCTTCTGCACTAAAGGAACATTCTGCTGCATTTTTCACATTAAGATTACGTAAAACCGGGTCCTGTTCAAAAACCCCTGGACCTGGCCTGCTCAAACCTGGATTCCTGGATCTTAATAAATCAAACAGCAAATTCACTGCAAAGCTGCAGATAAATTTGTAAATATGTGGGAATCAGTCTTTATTTTGTTCTGGACACCACTGGAAACACAAATTCATATGATGGTTTCTCAGATCGTAGCAGCATTTCCGCCTTCAGCGATCGTCGGGAGCTTCGCGCTCCGCTGTGCGAAGAAGGCAGCTGGTGGTCCGCAGAAAAAAGCTTGTCCGCAGTGCGTCAGGAGGAGGACCGCAGAAGGCGGACATGCAGCTACTTAGTCCTGAGAAGCTGTGGAAACTCATCAGAAGTTCACAACCATCACAAAACCTTCTTCTCTGCCGCTAACACAGTCTGCTCCTGGTGTGTGTGCGTCAGTCAGCAGCCGGACACACGGAGAAAGCAGTGACGTCATCGCCCCGCCTCCCCTCTGCTAATGCTTTTTCGAAATGATTATTGTGACAGGTTGCGCGGGGTGGATGTTAAAATGCAAATGCAATCCCCTCTTTGCATTTTCGTTTTAATTATGACACAGAATAAGCGGTTTTAAGTATAAAATGAAAAAGCATTTTGAAATATTGCTTTTTCTTTTTAATTTTGAGTCAAAAAATGCAGCTACATTTTGAAAATTAAAAAGCATTTCTGTTAATCCATTTTTATTGTCAAATTAGACATTTCTAAATGAATTTTGGTACACATTTACAATGGACCTTTTTGAAAATGAAATGTCAAATACCATTTTCTTTATCATTTTAATTAAGTGACAGAAAAAGCTGGGTTGAGGAAGGAAATGAAAAAGAATTTGTTGGATTGCTTTTTCTTTTTAATTTTGAGTCAAAAAATGCAGCTTCATTTTGAAAATGAAAAAGCATTTCTGGTTTTGACTTTGCTTTTTATTTATGCTACATAATCGCTTCCATAGGTTTTTTCCTATTAAGAGATATTTAAGTAAAATTACATTATAGTGTAATGATTTGAATCAGTTCAAATTCAATGCTTTTATTTTGAAACTCTAAGTAACTGGGATTCTTCATCCTCTCAGTCATGTTTTTTAAACTGCCACCCTCAGCCTTTAAACGTAGAGCACTTACAGATGCGGCCACACAGTAGTTTCAACTTGACTGGCAGCTGGTGGGTAGTGGCGAGGGGCTAACTTGACCCGTTTTCAGACCATCCTAACTTAAATTCCATCCTAACCTTTTGATGGTGGTTGTTTTGTTTACAAAACTTTAGAGTTCATGTACAAAATTCTAAATAAAGTTTGATTTGTCCCAAAGCTGCTTCTTAAATCAGGAGGAATTTCAACTGCCCTTGACAAAACTTAATTAATTTAAGTCTACTACAAGTATACGTAGTCTATGCTAAAAGTGAGTACACTTAAAGTATACTTTTTATAAACTATCAATATATTGTAAGCTTAGAATGTTCCAATTTAGTCTAAAGAAGTATTCAGTTAGTTTACTTCCTACACTACAGATGCATGGGCTACAGTTTACTTGCTATATATGCACTTTTAACCCTTGTGCTATCTTAGATGACCCCACCCTTATTTTGACGTGTTCTCCCTACCATGACAAAGGTGGATAAAGGTGGAAAGATTTCATGTAATCCATGGACACCAGTGAAGATCACAAATCATTGAAGAAAAAAGGTTCAGCGCACTGCTGAGCGCTCTCGAGCCGCATGTGGCTTTTGGCCAATGAGCATGCGGCTCTTTGCGTCTCATTATATTTTTCTATATACTGTGCTTCATCAGTTTTTTCCCTCTTAAACCCCACTCAAATCCATCAGAGGGTATTAAAACTAAATAATAAAAAAGTAATTTGGCAGTGTGTGTGTTTGATGCTGCTCCAGACACACACGCGATCTTCTAATGCAGAGACTGACTGACTGTGATCCCTGCTTGTCACTGATGAGGCAGCAAGAGAACCGGAGATGATAGAACTGAAATCGCTTTGAAAGAAGGCCCTGTAACGTTTTGGAGAATATCATTGAAATGTAATAACATTTCATCAATCATAAGTATTTTTTGCAAAAAGTCAGTCATTAAATTTTAAATAAAACAAAAATTATAAAAGCAAGATTTTCTAATGATGGTTAAAAGTACTTTATGCCACACACAACTGAAATGTAAGGTATTTAATTAAATGATAAATGGTGTATATTTGTATAGCGCTTTTCTACCTACAAGGCCCAAAGCGCTTTACAGTCACAGACCCATTCACCTAGTCACACACACATTCACACACTGGTGGCCGCTCCGCTGCCAAACACTGGCGCCAACCAACCACTAGAGGCCAGGTGGGGTTCAGTGTCTTGCCCAAGGACACTTCGACTCATGGGCGTGCAAGGCGGGAATCGAATCTGCAACATTACAATCATGGGTCGACCGCTGCACCACGGCTGCCCTTTCACCAAATCACCAGCCATCAACCTCACTGCATGTCACTGAGTAGTTGTGTGTGTCAGAAAGAGGCAGAGAAAAGGGTGAGAGTGTGTGTTTATGAGATGAGAGAGAAGTGCCTGTGTGTGTAGGGGGTGTCTGACCTCCAGGGTAGTTGCTGTGTTAACTCTGGCTAAGCTGCATTTGATGTGTGTATTGAGGGAGGACACTTTCCTTGAAGTAAACACAAGTACCATACTTGCTGTTGTGTTGTAGGGAGAAGAGTGCTTCATGGAAAATAATATGGCTTCAATTGCGTGTGTGTGTGTACGTCTTGGCAGGTCAGTGTGTGGTGTGGCTCTTTGACTCTCACAGGGAAAAAATGTGGCTCTTTGTAACAAACTTGTTCGCCACCCCTGGCCTAGTGGGTCTAGACGACCCAACTCCCAATGTCAAAGTGCCTAGGAGAGCACAAGGGATACTCAAGTATACCTAGTAAAATTTAGTAGTAAAATTTAAGTGTACTAGTGAAAGTGGATGGGGTTTTTACTTTGATACCGATCTTAAACCTAATGTTCTCCAGTGAGTTGTCTGTTTTTGTGTTTTAATCCTTGCAGGGTCTACAAAGCTGGAATAGCTTGATCTAAACTCCAGAACATTTGTAATCTGATCAAAATGCCAGCAGATGGTGGTATATTTTCTAAAACAGGTTTAGACAATGGTGAATACAGTAAATGACATCTTAAGCTGTTTGAACATATTTCCTTTCCAAATTTTATCAAAGGCAAAAGAAGAATTTCTTTTACTGGTGCTACACAGTGGACACAAAGCTACCTCACATTTTCAGATGTGCATTTACATACTATTATGGGTCACTAGTGAAGGGAGCAGCTCTGTCAGCATTTCAGTGTGCAATGAAGCTAAAATCAATTCATCTGCAATATCATTGTTATCCCGCCCCCTCAAAAATCACAACTGATGAGGGTCTGCAGTGATCTGGTCCGTATAATCTGCACATCACAGAGAAACCTCTAAATCTCTAAATGTGTTGGATTTATTACATTAATGAAATACAATAGCTATTTTTATAAATAAATCTCACTTTTGGAACAATAAAAATCTTTTTTGAGCATAGTGGTAGCCTAAGCGGCTCAACCTCCTGCAGCAGCATGGTACAGTGTATAAACAGTGTGTTTGGACCTGTATTGAGGAGAAGTAATTAAAATTATATTGAAAAAAATCATAAATACATAAAAATCAATAAAGAATAAAATACAGTAACACCCAACTTTGTATGCAACTGATTAAAAAAATAGACAGAGCGACATTTTGATAGAGCTCCATGTGCCTCTAAAAATTACACAGCTAAACAGCAGTACACAACCGGAATGAAGCCATATATAAGGTGCTCCGGATGATAAGATGCTCTGCTGATTTTTGAAACAAATTATGGCATTTAGGTGCGTCTTATAGTACAGTATATTTTTTTTCTGCTTTTGAAGCTTAGAAATACATATTAAAAGAAAATGATCTTGTGGATAAATCACCTGATTTACCTATAGATCTATTTGTAAAGAATCAAAAAAACTGAGGAACACTTTTGAAATATCATAATGATATGATCAGTTATGAAACGTTTGGTAATTTGGTAGGTTTTTGATGACAACATTGTTAGTTTAAGATGCAAAAAGATTGACATGAGCTTTCAGGAAAAAACAAAAAACACCCAATTTACCCATTGTCTCAGATTTGATACACACATTTTTAACATGGTGTGACTGTATCATAAAGAATTGATTGTCAACAAATTTGGGATTTGTTTTCAGGACAGCAAGTTTTCATTTACAAAAATGAATAACACGCTTTTAAATTTAGCAAAAACCTTTTCCCTCCAAAAGTATTTTTGAGATTTCACGGAAGTAGCAGTTTTGAAATGAGCAGAAAAGGCCCTTCTACTTCCCCTAGTGGAATGATAATGAACTACAGGGCAAAAAACATGGACCAAGTCATAGTCAATTGGTTTTTAAAGAAAGTTTAGATCATGCTAATGAAATAAATAAGGGTCCTAGAAATGCCTGTATAAAAAAAGGATAAAAGGATACACATAATAGCATAGCGTTAACATATTCTGTAACAGGATTAAAATCAAGAGAAGATAGCTGCTTTGATTATCTTTTCAGTTTCAACCTATAAAAAGTCGTTTATTGGTGCAGACATTAAAGCAACTCCTCCTCTCATCATGCAGGAGCTTGGATGTTAGAAGGAAGAAAAGGTGTTTGAATCATAGCTTATCGAGTAGACCCAGACTGTGTGTTTCCAGTGCAACTGTGCCCTCACAGCCACTTTAATTACATGCAAATCCTTCAGCAGGCTTTGGAGGAATAGGTGTGTTTGCACGGCTGTCATGCTTGTCCATCTGCAAGAACAGCCATGTAAAAAGGATGGCACTTAAAAACCCGGGAATAAAACCAATGCAACCTTTTTCCCCTCTCGGTTGTGTAATTTTAGACTTTTTGTGATGGTGGTGCTGCAGGGGCGTGCTGTTCCAATGCATGCAATCCTGTAGCTGGGAGACGAGAAAACCATGAAACAGCTTTGATAAAAGTTGCCTTATCATCAGACATATGACTGTGAGCAGGCATCTAAGCCCCCACAGGGTGATAAAATTGTTAGATGTAAGTTTCTCTGCTAAGCTGTTGCTAAGCTATAGATACACAATGTTACACTTAATGAGCTCTATAGAGCTTTTAATTTTTTGTGTCGGCCCAATCCACTTAATGACTGTTTTGGTTTTAAGACGCTGTTACTGTTGCTTAACGTAAAACATGGTTCATTGCTAGATGTATTAGTGTCTTTCTATCAGAAGGGGAGACTGCAACAACAGCAAATAAGCAAACATGATTGGCTAAGAACAGGGTTATGCTTTATAGTAGCCAACCAGTGCAAAGTTAGCATTTTCTAAGTGAAGATATAAGAAGTGCAAAAAATTCTTTCAGTTGAAAGTTTCTGAGATTGGAAGTTTAATTTATTTAGATTGGACTGTAAAGTAAAACACTCTTTTTTTTAAAAGGATTTGCTTTGTTGTAAAAGATTATACAATTATTGAAGGTTACATAAAATATGTGTCTATTTAAATTACTTTAATTGACTTGAGACACTTGATACTTGAGAAAAAGTCTCAGTCTTGACGAACATTAATAATACGTTCACACCGGGCTCGGAAACGCATATAGCGACCAGTTCCAGTGAAAAGTCTATGTAAACGGGGCTGGAAAACGGGGATGCTATCTGGCAAAACTCGCCAGTTTTGTGTATGAAAAGTCTGAAAATATTTAAAAAAATCTTAGTCCTTTAGAGGTTTGTCCTTGTTTTTAAATATGTACATTTTCTAAAATTTGTGATGTTTTTATTAAAGATAGACCTAAGTTCGTTCTTAGTATTTTGTGTGTCATAAGTCAACATGGAAAAATGACCTTTACTCCCATAAACCTTTTACAAAATTATTAAAACAAGTTAAAAATACGATTAAAGTAGATTTGGATCTCTGGAGCCTGAGTGAAATGCTTAACCATTTCTTCAACAATTATTTATACTTCTTTTATTTTAAAAATGTTACTTTCACCTATTCTTTAATTACTGTCAAAAGATGCAAACAAATGCTAAAAAGTTGTTTTCTTTAAAAATACAGTAAAAAGCAAATTTTTTCTTTGTCTTTTTTATTTTATTTACAGTTGTTTTACAGAGAAAACGTTGCAGAATTGAACAAAAAAAAGGAGAGAGAGAAAAAACAGACCTTTTCGTTGTATTTATGTGAGGCTTCAATTTCTTAAGAATGGCCAAAGAGATAATAATCAACACTGATGAAAGAAAAAACAAGAACAGACTTTGTGTGCTGTGTATCATGAGGTAATAAATCTGACTGTGATTCAAGCTAAAACAGGGGTGAATCACCAGGAGGGGGCCTCAGTTTCACACATTAAAGAAAAAATGAGAGCAACTCCTGAGTTTGGCTTGAAACGCGGTTTTAGTCACACATATGTGATTCCTCCATATTTAAGCTTTAGTGTTTATTTTAAAAATGAAACTTTATAAGATGAAAAAGAAAAGGATATGGTATAAAACAAAAAAATTATCAAAAAAAAAAATATTACCAAAAGATGGTAATTATGAGGTTTTAGATGGAAACCTTTGTTTTGTGTGATTTGGTTTTGACAAAAAATACACACTTCCTTATTCAAATCGAAGCTCCTTTATTCTGTCAAACTTTCTCAAGATCTACACTGACTAAAAATATAAACGCATCACTTCAGTTTTTGCTTGTGTCTTTTAAGACCTCGGAAAGATCTGAAACATTTCCAAACATTTTGTTAAAATCTTGTTTACACATCTGTGATGGTGAGCGCTTCTCCTTTGCTGAGATAATCCATCCCACATCACAGGTGCGCCATATTAAGATGCTGATTAAACAACTGGATTATTGTACAGGTGTGCCTTAGACTGGCGTTCTGTTAAATCACCAAGCACAATGGATGTTGCACAGTTTGAGGGAGCACACTATTGGAGGAATAAGGCAGGATTTCTGGAAAACCAGCAGAAGACTGGCCCCAGAGGACAGGAGTTTGACACCTCTGCTCTACCTGAAAGGGATTTATTTGGACCCCAATGAGCACAAGCACGGAAGGGTTCATTTGGTTCAGGCAGGACAAGGAATTCTGGAGCAACAAGGAGCGGTAACAGCCTCTGGTCAGCAGGGGGCACACAGGCACTAGGAAGGAGAGGTGGTTAGGGACCCAGGCAGGAGACACGTGCAGTCAAGCAGGACCACATTTGAGTCTTATTTGGCTGTGACGAGTCATGGTAAAAGGCGTATACTTATATAGCGCCTTTCTTCCTACAAGGACAAAGCGCTTTACAGTCACAGACCCATTAACCCAGTCACACACACATTCACACACATCCACACACTGGTGGCCTCTCCGCTGCCAAACACAGGCGCCCGCCTACCACCAGAGGCAAGGTGGGGTTCAGTGTCTTGCCCAAGGACACTTCGACTCATAGGCGTGCAAGGCGGGAATCGAACCTGCAATTTTACCATCATGGGTCGACGGCCCTGCCACTGCACCACGGCCGCCCTCAAGTCATGAACGCGGATCAGCTGATTAAGCCACAGGATGCTGGGGTAAGACCTGTAGATCAGGGGATCCAGAGTAGAGGATTGGTCCAATACAGAACCACAGGTTGGCATGAACAGAACACTTGATCCGGGAGCAGGTCGAGACAAACTGACACTGCAGCTCCTAATAAAGGAAGGGAGACAGGTGTCGCTAATCACCTGATTACCTCCCCCACAGACTGCGTGGATGAGGGAGGAGCCAAGACACTACCAACCAGAAGCTGTCTCCAAAGGCATTTGAGAGAATTTGGCAGTACTTCCAACCAGCCGCACAACTGCAGACCACATCAGCCCAGGACCTACATATCCAGCAAATTCACCTCCAAGATCGTCTGACACCAGCCAATCGGAAGTTGCTTAGTTCCAACATAAAGACCAGTTAAAAGCTCGTCTTTAGCGGTGAAGCTTTGCGTAGGATCAGGTGTCAGACCGTGGAACAAGTGAACAAAACCATGAAGCTCAGAGACGCGAGTCTGCCTGGCGTTCGGCGGCGGTTTGCATGATGCATTGGGTTAAAGTGACAGCATCTCAGCGCTCAATGACTCTTCCTTTGAAATCTTGAAAGCACAACGTACACACATCAAGCAGTTTTTAAATCTTCTAACTTAACTTTTATTACATCTTTTAGAAAAAGCAGCTGCAACTTCCAGCAATGTGAGATTGTGGAGGGACTGTAGATCAATACAGACTGAGTTTCTGTTTTTTATTTTTTTATTTTATGTTTCTATGCTGGTGTGCCGCAGGATTTTTATCAAGGTTAAAGTGGGCCGTGGCTCAAAAAAGGTTGAAAAACACTGGCTTAGACACTTGGTGTACATAATCAAAGAATATCATCATAAACTGGCAGAAACCGTCTCAGGGAAGCTCGTCTGCATGCTTGTCGTCCTCATTGGGATCTCGATCTGATTCCGGTCGGTCGTGACAGATTTCACTAAGGCACACCTGTGCAATAATCCCATTGTCTGATCAGCATCTTGATATGACGCACCTGAGAGGTGGGATGGATTTTCTCTGCAAAGGAGGAGTGCTCTCTATTACAGATTTAGACAGATTTGAAAACAAGATTTTAGAAAAAATGATATAGGAAATGTTTCAGATCTTTGAGTTCATCTCATGTCAAATGGGAGCAAAAACAAAGTGTTGTCTTTGTAGTTTTGTTCAGTGTTCTTCCACTTGCCCCCCGAAATTCTTAGGGAAACGTAGCATTTATTTTCATCTCTTTCCAAATTTCACCCAGCTCTATCCACCTACCAATCTCAGTTTAAATCTCCGTCCTCCCTTTCATACTATCTAAGACCAAGTCTGGGTTTTCTTAAACTGAACAGATCTTTCATATCTTAAAACAGCTTCTCTGTCTCCCAGTCCAGTTCAGAACAGACTTCTAAATCCTTTCCCTCTCATTTAAAACTCTTCCCATCTCAGCCCCTCCCTGTTTCTTTGATCTCCTTCCACTCAATTTACGGTTTTACACTCTGAGATCATCTTCAGCTTCTCCCCTCTCATTCCATCTGCTGGTCTTTCCACCGTTGGGTCAAGAACATCCAGCCAATCTGCTCTTCGCTTCCAGAACTTTCAACCATAAGACCTTTACCACCACTAACAACCTACAAGAGCTTAAATCACAGCTCAAAGTCCCACTCCAATTATCTTTTGATCTGTTCTAAAAGCATTTCCAATGGTGTTTCAAATATGATTAGGCTGTTTTTAGCAAAAAGAAAAAAAAAAAGTTTTTTCTACAACATTGTGTCTGCAGAGCGTCAGGAGTTCATTAGACATTTACCTCTGTATTGTGTGCGGGACTGTTAGCATGGAGTAAGCCTACGTTCAATTCCCACCATGCCTTTGTTAACACTCTCTTCTGCTAACTTACAGCCACTCACAACCCCAGATCAAGATTCCACTTCGGACGAGAAAAATAAAGATGTACAATTTTTGTCTGGAAGTGGATGCATTGGAATGGAGCGCAGCAGAGAGCTGGCCCGCCAACTGTAGTTTGTACGTTCCAACTACAAACTTTTTTGAAAGGCATTTTATGGTTTGCTCTTGATTCACCGGGATATGAGTGAAGAAATGCTCAGAAACACAATTTTAATCTTGATTTTCTTTTAAAAATGACCTCCTTCATGAAAAAAATGGGGCAAGAACATGTTAAAAACTCGAGAGGGTCTTTAATGCCTGATTTTCAGGATGGCTTTCAACACCTAAGCCTGCCTATTGTAAAACACTTATACTGAAAATAAAAATTATATTTTTTAATCAGTTTGTTCTGCTTGTGATTTTTTTATTTTATTCATAATAGTTACTTCTAGTGTCATAAATGTATTATCAATGTCTACAAAAGAAGAACGTTGAAAAACAATTCAATACATCAGTCTTTGAAAAAGTGAAACTCATACATTGTTCAGATTCAGTGCTTTGATTATTTTTCAAGCCTTCATTTCTTTGACTTTTAATGATTATGGTCCATACAGCATCTAATGGACACGCAGGTTGCTTTGATGGCTGCCTTTAGGTCTTCTGCATTGTTGGGTCTGATGTCTTTCGTCTTCCTTTTGACCGAAGCCCATGGATTTCTTATATAAGGTTCAAGTTAGGCATGTCTGCTGCTACAGTAGCATTATGGTCCAACTTTTGGTACCTTTAATCAGTGTTACTAGGTGTCAAGTCCTGCTGGAAAATAAAATCAGCGTCTCCATAGGGTTTGTCAGCAGAGGGCAGCATAAAGTGCTTTAATTGTGTATTAGTAGATGTTTGCTTTGACTGTGAACTTCAGAAAACACACTGGACCGGCACCAGCAAATCACAGCCTAAACCTGCAACCTTTAAGGCAAAAATATTATTTTTTTCCAGTTTCCAACAGACCGAGAGCCGACAAGCCCCACCCACTTCATCCCTACAATTTATTTATATTTTTTCAACATTAATCTATTCATTTACAAAATGAAAGTTCTACACATTGAATTGAATTATTACATGTCTTTTTAATAGAGAACAATTTTGAAGTCTTTTAGTTTTGACAGCAGCACATACAAGTTTCTTTCAAAATAAAATACAATGTTGCAGCAGATTTATTTTAATTAAGTAAGCAAGAAAGTCAAATCAAACATGACATTTTCTATTATTATGACTTGGCTGCATCTTCATCTTTTATATACTTCTACCATCAAATGTAAACATTTGTGTAGAATCCCATTTTTTAAATTTTATACATGCAAATGGATTTATATACTTTAAGAACTTTGCCTCTGAACAGCAACTGGACACTGATGTTTAGCAGAGAAAAAGACTGTACTTTAAGCTTATTCTAATAATAACTTGAAAGTATAAATTCAACCTTTTACCGTTATTTTGCTCGGTTAACTGACATGCTAAAAAAATCTAAACATAAAAGAAAAACCTCAATTACCTAAAAAAAATTAACCAAAACTACAAACTCCAAGTTATTGGTAATGTTTCTTTAAAACCAGAGGACCACAATGGATGTATAAAATCTGCAGGCTGTGGTTACCACAGCGCTGATGCAGCTTTTCCTAAACAACTTTTTTCTTTTGCTCGATTTTCTGTTGATACGCTTAAATGCAGCACTCTGTGAAGAACCAGCCTGCTTAGCAATGACCTTTTGTGGCTGTTGATGACCTGTCAAGTCAACAGTCTTCCACATAATGAAGTTGCACTGACACAGACTAGGGCCATTTACGGTGCAGGAGATCTTTGTGGGTGTTTTGGACTCTGACACTACGAGTTTTATGCATTTCAACAAAAATTTCTTAAACAAGTCAACTGTCCTGAGGAAATCGACTTTGGTTCTTTGTGGTGGCAGTTATGTTGCTTTATAACAGATATGCTCAGAATCGTGCGTTTGTGCGATCACTTTTACCAAAAAGTATTTTTTAACAGACGGCTTCTGCGTTCAAAACTCTTGCGTTCACGCGTCACTAAGCAATTTTTATAGTCAGTTATTAGGCTTTATGTATGAAACACGAAGCATTTGTGTTGAATCAAAGTTAAACCAGTAGAACTTTGACCAATCAGGGACTCGGATTTGATATTGATGTATGGATAGAGTATTTTCAAAACACCGAATTATATGACTCCTAGTCGTTCATATATCGGTATAAAGCTATGAAAGAAAAAGCCTTGAGCAAGATTTGCGAAATTTGCACCAAGCTTCTTCCAACTGTAAGTACATGCGGCACCAGCATCTGGTAATGACCAACCTGTGTGAGCACTGTGCTAAAAGTCTGTTCAAGAACCCACCTTCTGCGCCACACATGTCCAGTGTGTTCAGAGCATTACATTTAGAGTTTTACAATGGAGGCTCTTTTTTTCAAAGTAGTTTTAATATCATAACACCTGTTTAAAAAAAATAATACAATGAATATCGTATTTAGGAGAAGATGCTGCCCACACATCCCTGAATGAATATCGTATCGTGTTCTGTCTAGAGCGGACTGCCACATGGTAAATTAGGGCTTGATTTTAGGGCTTGATTCCCAGGGTGGGCAATGAGCTTCATCCAGTGTGGGTCCTAGGGCAAGACCTGTTACACTACTGCCTAACTATGTAGCTTCAAGGGAGCCCAAGTCTGAGTCTTCCTGTGCCGGTTCCAAGCCTGCATAAAGTACAAGGTTGTGTCAGAGAAGGGCATCATGCCAAACGCGCAAAGCAGGGAAAGCTACTTTGCTGTGTCGAGCCCTGAAGGGACAGGCTGTAAGGTGAACAACAATATCATATTTGTTCTGTCTTAGGGGGAACAACATGACAGACTCTGCCTGTGAGGAAGACAGCATGGGTAAAATCTACTGGGTGTACAAAGAAAAAATAAAAGTAAATTTTATACATTATAACTTGTTCTAAATTAAAAATGGCTTCAATTTAGAAGTTAAGAAAACAAGCAAACACATTTATATATTATTGTTTGATAAATATTTGTATATATGTACATTTTTGTGTAGTTCAATTTTCCCCCAAAGAGAATAATTTTGCAAATATTCATTTCCTGAATAACGAATTTAATTGAATGGATTTATTATTAATCTTATTGTTTTTTTTTTTTTACTTTTTTCTCTTCTAAATGATGTTTGGATCTTTTTCTTAAGCACAAAGTCCTTGCAGAGTTCACAAGCTGGAAATGAGTCTGCCTGTGTGCGCGTGCACGCGCCACGCGCGCTGCTCACTTCAATCCACCTGTTCACACCTCTGCGCTCGCGCATCTAGCGAGGCTTCGTGCGCACGGCGGCGGCGGTTCCCCACATGACCGCGACGGATGGAGCATCCAAGTCCTTCTCCTGACGCGTGTGTTGCTTTGGCTTTTTGCGCATCAGCTCCTCTGAGTGAACGCGGCGGCGGCGGCGGCAGCTCGGCTGTGATTCCACGCGCAGACTGCGGACTGAGCCGAGCGCACTGATTTAAGAACCGAGCGTCACGTCGCCGCGGCGGGGAGGACGCGCGGCCGATCATCTGGAGAGGACTCCAGCGATTGTGGCGAACGGGAGTCATGGTGCCAACGCCGTGGCATTCCATGGCGCCGTGAGAAGTTTAGCCCTAATCACCCCCCTTTCCCATCCCCCCTCTCCTCCTTTTTTTCTTCTTTTTTTGGGGGGTGCGATAGATGTTTTTCGGTGGGATCGGGCTTCCGTGGGGAATTTTCCACCGTCTCCCCCTTCAATTATGTTCACTTTTGCTGCCTTCTGCTACATGCTGTCTCTGGTCCTCTGCGTGTCTCTCATCTTCTTCGCGATATGGCACGTAAGTACATCCGGATTCCTATTATTCCCCTCTAAACGCTCGTCCCCTCTGATTGGAGGTGTGCGTAAACGGTGCCCAAATTCATCCCCGCCGCATCTGGGAAAGAATTCTCTCCAGAACAGGCAGGTAGGCACCTGTGTCTGCTGCTGCACCTTCAGGATCCCCAACCCCTTCGCTTATAATTTGCCTCATATTTGGTCAATTTACCCTGACCCAGATACATTTGCAGGGATTCTTTGTGCAGCTTCCTCCGGATCAATGTCACGGAGCTCTGCATCCTTAGATGTTTATCACCCTCCTCATCCTTCCTGCCCTTTGAATGAGGCAGCTTCACACAAATCTGACACGACCGCATTTTTTCCAGATCTGAACACTCAGTCTGACTTCTTGGAGAAACCCTTTCCGGCGTGCAGGGAATTGTGTAAAGACCAATTTGAGATACAAGTTGAGAAAACCGACTGCAGATGACACTAACTGTAATTACAGAGATAAGGAGTCCTGGATGGTGAAGCTGATTAATGATGCACAAAATTGTGCATCAAAAATTCCTAATGCTGCACCTTTATCTCAACAGTCAGACATTTCAACTCATGGCTCTGCAGCTTCAGCGGGAGTCCACATTGCATTTCCGTTTGTTGTGCAATAAACAGGCCGTTTACACCCAAAGAAAGCATCATTAGAAGAAGACGCTGCCCAAACATCCCCAATTTGACAGGTTCTCCCTTCATTATCAACTATATACTTATAAAAATGAATGACAAAATCAAAAATCTTCAGTTTTGAATGGAACATGAGGGGAAAAGTTCAGGGGTCTGCAACCTTCAATTACTGATACTCACTGGAATCCCGTAGGAGCTACAAAATCTTACCGTTAGAAAAATCAGACACTTGTTTGTATTTATGGTGTGATTTTTATAACTATAATTGAAATATTCTTTCTCAGCATTAATAAAACATAATTCTATAAATGGGTTATAACTTTTAACGAAAGTTCAGATGACTTCCTTTCAAAATAAAAGAATCATCTCAATGCAGCCAAGGAAGTTAGTAGTGTCATGTCAGCAGTGATTTAAAGAAAATGATAAAAAATAAGCATGCATGACAAATCGCCAGTTTATCGTCATCGTGATACACGCCTTTGGGAAAGGGCGGTGTAAACTGCCATAAATGGCTACCTTAAATGTTTACAGCCATGCTAAAACAATCTCATGGCAGCTTCAAATATTTAACGGATCACACAAAGAATTTTACACATTTGAACAATTGGATGGAGGGGCTGTAAGCTAGCAGGAGAAATGAGAAATGAGCGCAGGCTAACTCCGCACTAACATCCCACCCACAACTCAGAGGTGAATTTCTAATGATCTACTGCCGCTCTGCAGAAACTATGTCCCAGAAAACAACCGGCTTTTTAAATTTTGCCTACAAACGGTACATTCATTATTGACATACCACTGGGAACACTTTTACAACAGATGAAAATATGATTGGAGTGGAACTTTAAACTATAATACCTGCAGGAGCAGGAGACCAGTGGTCCAGACTCAAGACAATTTAGTTTTTGCTTAAGCCCAGTCCAGTTCTGGTTTTGGTGGGCTCGTTGCATATGCAATGTGCAAGGGTGGTGCGTGTGATAAGTGCATTGTGAATTATTTTTAAGGTATAATGCCCTTTATGCCTTGTGCTATCTTAGATGACCCCACCCTTACCTTGACATGTTCTCCCTACCATGACAAAGGTGGATAAAGGTGGAAAGATTTCATGTAATCCATGGACACCAGTGAAGATCACAAATCATTGAAGAAAAAAGGTTCAGAGCACTGTCTAGTGGGTCTAGATGACCCAACTCCCAATGTTAAAGTGCCTAGGATAGCACAAGGGTTAATATCAGTAATTAATGGAGGACATGGAGGTGCGAGCTGACCAATGGGAACTGTCCAGCTCAGTTACTTTGTGGTGGTCCGCCCTGTGACTGGAAGGTTGTGAGTTCAAATCCAGGCCGAGTCAGTTGGTTTTCTAAGAAATGGGACTCGATGCCTCCCTGCTTGACACTCAGCATTAAGGGGTTGGATTGGGGGGGTTAAACCACCAAATGGTTCCCGCTCCCCCAGGGAATGGATCTAACGGAGAACAAATTTCACATACGTGTATGACAGATAATGGGACTTTACCTTTAAGCAGAGGTGGTTGCTTCAGTGAAGTCTACTAATTTCTGATAATGGACCCCTCCAAGGGCCTTATCCTGCCTATACTATGGTCAGGAAAAAAAACGTCACAAGTTCATAGAAATGGAAGTATCGCTGAAAGCGCAGACATTCAGATTCTGATGGTGAATCTCACCGTTCTGGCATGTGTCTGAATGATCTCATGAACCCAGACATGGAGACGTGTTGAAAGATGATTTGGTAGAGCTCTTCAAAATAAATCAACCTGATCTCTCAACATTATCCGTGTCTTCCATGAATTGTAAATAAGATATTTGGCTCCTCCCACACACCTCTGGGGCATCAAGTTTACAAACACTTTTTTTGAACAAGCATTGAAATGTGAATTCACTGCGTGTCCAAAAAAAGGTGCAAATCTTGTTCGGTGTGAACGCATCACTACTTTACCCTTGCATGTTGCATAAGTGTTCACCATGACCTAGCCTGTAGAAAAACATGTGCAAGAACATTTTGGCTTTACGGGCTTACAAAGGTTTCCAAGACTTAGATACTTTTCGTGGGTCATGTGATTGCCCCTGTACAAGTTTGCCCAATTTTTGTCTGCAGACGGTCGGGCACCTAGCTGCAAGGGCAGGTGTGACTAAGGCATTTCCCTGTATCTGCAATGGAAACAGACTGATGTTTCAGCAGACTTTCTAGAACTTTCAATGGCATCCTCTTTAAAAAAACAAAAAAAGCATGGATTGTCCATGACAGAAATGATCCTGAATATGTTTACCAAATAGACGCTAAAAAAATTACATCATTCATACAAAAGAAATAAATATGTGCTCTGTTACTAGGATGATGATTAGAAAAGTACATGATAGCTAAAGAAGGAAGGTTTGTTCACGTCTGCTTTCCCAGCAGGTGTTGTAGGATCCGATGGAGCAGTTTCTCTGTAGAGTACCTCACTGTGACAGCAGCCTGTCACTGAAGGAGTAGGTGGTGTGTAGAGAGTGGCTGATGTTCAGGACCGGACTGCACATAGCTCTCTTCTCCACCCACCTCCACACAAAATCCAGAGTCATTAATTCTTTAGCAAATCAAGTCAAACTTTATAGATCAGTCCCTATAATTTGTATTTCCTCTTGTTTTAACAGATTTTTTTATCCTATAATCTCTGTGGGAGTTTTGGTCTACAATTAAAGTTGTTTTATGAACTTTTGATCCTGTTAGAAGCTCTACACCATTATTGACAACAGTTAGTCCAAGCACAGAAACAGATTGAGCTTTATAGTGTGATATAAAGATACACCACTGGTGAAATATTGGACAGGAAGGGTATGAAATGTTGTAATTTTTTTCTTTTCTTATTTTCTGTTGTGTCATTTGGAAGTTATTTGACGTCTGTGTGGGAGTCTTGATCTTCACTTTCATCAGTGTAGCTCTATAATGTGTACTTTGATCTTTGTGAATCACGTTTTTTTTGTAATTAGTCTGTCTTCAGCCGTTTTTCAGTCTTAATAGAATTTCAAATCCCTTGTGTTCACGCTGCCTTGGGCGGTTTAAGGTTGCTTTCAGTTCCATTTAAATGTTCTCTGCAGCCCTTTCTGGTTTAGGCTTCTTTGTACCAGTTTAGTTAATTCCTTTTAGAGTGAGTACTGTAATGTGGATTTACCGTACCTTTTTTTTTTAACCTTACTTTATTTTTAACATCACAGTGTATATTTATTACATCTTTTTAGAGCATTTTTGAATTTCCTTTAAGTCATTTTTTTAAAATCAGTTTTAGGTTTAAATGTGTCTTCTTATTTAACTTTTAAATGTAAACTTATTTTTTTTTAATTTTCAATATTTCTTTCAATTTTACAATATTATTTTTTATACTTTTTGTTCTTTAAGATTTTTAAATCTTATTTTACCAACTGTTTTTTTATTCACTTGATTCAGCTGATTCTAATTTGACCCCATAAAGTTCATTTTACTTCAGAAAATAACCATCTAAATGTTGAATGTGTGAAGGCCAAAGTGGAGAAGGGTTTCCTGCTAACAGCAGTTGAACATGGGTCGGTCGGTCCATGTGGAAATCTTTTGGACCAGGACTTGATGGTTTGGTCTGGGCTTGTTGTGGCGATGCCCGCCCTTGCTGGGGCGGCTGGGGTCTAACATTGCAGCCTAAGTGTTGTTGGGTGGACCCTATTTGTGTCTGGTGTGGGACGGCGCTGTGACGATCGTTCCTAAGAGATTCCCGATATATTTTTTCCCCTCCTGGCAGCGCCAAACCATCCGTCTCTTCTACAGTTATAGTTATTTATTCATGCCTGTATGCATTCTGAGTGGGATCATGGGGTGTATGGGGTGGGTCGACTTTAATTTTTTTTTGCGGTCTGTTTTTAATTTAAAGCACTTTAAGCTTCGCTGGAAGAAAATTCCATTTTAAAAAATAAACAAAGCTTGATTGATAAATCATGATAGGTGTCAGATTGCAAACTTAAAATATCTTAAAACTTAAAGTTGTCATGCTTGGCTAGGATGCGAACAGACCCAAGTGCTGAAACCGGGAAAGACAAACACTGGGAGAGGAGTTAAGGGATTTAATTCAGAGTCTATGGATCAGTCGAGAGGCTGGCTGAGGAGCCGTCACCGGAGACGTAAGGCGTAGAGAGAGGTGAGTTTCTTCGGAGGTTCCTTCGCCGGGCGTGATGTGGCTCACGAGTCGCGGTGTTGGGCGAACAGGCTTGACGTGGTTGCTGGAAGAAGTCTGAGTGAGATCGTGGCTTGGAATCTTGAGGCAGAGGATCTACTGATTAGATCCAGGTTGGCACCAGAGGTAGCGTGATCCCTGTAGGCAGAGCGAGAGTTTGGATAAGTCGAAGGCAAACACAAAACTAGGCAAGAGCTTAGGTAGACCATGAATGCACCATAGAGGGCAACGAGCTGGCGGTGAGTAGTGAACCGGAGCCATCTTAAATACAGGTGCGTGTGATGAGGAGAATGCCGACAGCTGGATCCAATCTGCAGAGAAGGGGGAGGAGCGGAACCCTGGCGGCACCATAACAAAAGTCCCACTATCTGTCAGACACCTAGGTGTGCGAAATTTTTTCTCCGCATTTGACCCATCTCCTGGGGGAGCGGTGAGCTGCAGACACAGCCGCACTCTGGAACCATTTGGTGGTTCAAACCCCCAACCCAACCCCTTAATGCTGAGTGTCAAGCAGGGAGGCATTGGGTCCCATTTTTAAAGTCTTTGGTATGACTTGGCCTGGGTTTGAACTTTCCAGTTACAGGGCAGACACTCTAACTACAAGGCCACTGAGCTGGTTGTCATCAAAACCTTAGATGCATGTACTCTTGTGGTTGGTTTCAGAAGGGTTTAAACTAAAATTCTGAGACCAGGACTGGAGAAAAGAAAAAATCTCATTATTTTAGGAAACTCCAGAAACATTGAATCTTGAAAAAAGTCTGACTTAGACTAAAACCTTAGTTAGGCTAAGCCTATAAGAAATGAAACATTGTGTTTTCTTTATATTAAGTGGGTACTGATTGTAATCTATTAATGTAATCTATAGATTACATAGAGTACATGCAAGGTTTAGCAGAATGTTTTCTCTGCAGTGGAGCAGTGCTTTAAAGTTGTAAATGAAAATTTCCAAATCATGCAGGGTAAAGTTTGTTGAGCTGCATAATGGGAGAAACCTCTTAAATGAAGTCATGTACATCAGAATTATTGATGTTAACATTAATGATAAACATCAGTCAGCATTTCTAGCTCGCTGCTGAGGTGAATGGGTAAACAAGCTGACGATCTCAATTCATTTTTCCTCCAAAAGAAAAATCCTGTGTTTTCTTTTTCTGAAAATTGGAGTCATATGGATCAGAACCTGGACTTCTATCTATGAGCAGAATAGCAAAGGACAGAGGGACAACATCAAGCTGACACCATTCAGGCTTTTATTTGGGGCGTCTTGGATATTCTGGGATGTTGGTCATAATTTAGATCAGGGAATGTCCAGCTGAACGCTGCCTCTGTCACCCTGCCAACTTTAGGTCGACTGGTTGTGTCTTTAGAATTTTTGGTTAGGCTCTGCTTTCCTTGTTACAGCAGACCAAGTTTCCAGTTATTCACCTGTAAGTTACCCCTCTACCTTATTTAGCTTATTTTGCACATCATTTTTAGGCTTTTATATCACATTTCAGTTCATGATTTTTCTAAAATTTGTCAAAGTGTTTGGAAGGTTTATTATCTCCCACAAGCCTTTTCCCCCACGTTTGGGGTCCTTCCTGACAAAATCCTCTCAGAAATCCCTTTTAAAAAGCTGGACTTAGTTTTGTCGGTCCTTTTTTTTTGTAATTGTTTCCATAAAAGTGGTAAAGGTTGGGTTTGAGATCAGCTTACAAATAATTTTTTGCCCTTTTTGGATTTCCAAACTGTACAAAATCCTCCAAAAGCTGCTTATATAACAGCTATGTAGTAAGACTGGGTGTCCCTGCCCAAAGTCTAAACTAATTTATGGCTCATTTTTAAATTTGATTTGACTCAACATCAATTTTTTGAGTGTCCAATCAAAACCAATTGTTGATTACACCCCCCCCCCCCCCCAAAAAAAAAAAAAAAAAAGCAAAAGAAAAAACTTATTATTACTAAGATTTATGGGAAAATGTCATTGATTATCATTATTTCTTCTGTTCAAAAAAATGTTGTATTTTGGCCTGAAAATTAATCATGTATTTACATTAAAGATAAAAAGATGAATGCATTAATTAAATTGACAATACATTTCTAAGTAAAGATCAATTAAATATCCATTCATTTCTTTTCCCCCAATTCCTTGTCTGCAGACTCCAAAGTTACGAGTTATATGATATTAATAAAAACATTTAAACATGATTTCCATACATTTTTCAAGTATTAGTAAGTTTTCCAACATGAGCATTCTCATAGTGTATTGTTTACAATGTTATAAGGATTGTGTCTTTTTCATTTAGTTTTTAGAGTTTCATTTTACTTTATTCACTTGTAGATAATTCCACAGCTCCTCTGTGTTAGTGATGTTCCAGTGTTCACGTGTGTGTAGGTTCTGCTTGGAAATCTGCCAAAATTGTACACAACAATAAAGGATTTGAAAAATTTTCGGGCATTTTTGTTTAAACCCTCCCACATTTTAAAAACCACTGTTCATTGGAGATTTAAAATTGTGATTGTGTAATTGCAAATCTCTGCATGTGCCCCTCGTTGGGGTATAACCTGCTTTCACCCAATGACAACTGGGTTAGGCTCTGGAACCAACAATAGATACTGTATGGATGGCTTTTTTTCCCACCACTGAGTGCTTTTCACTGCAGTTTGTCGCCAAAGATGATAACTGAAATAGCAGATTCGGCGTCTGGTTATTTTTGCTTGGTTTTCTCACTTTCAGATGGTTTTGACTGCATTTTCCTTCTGCCCAGTAACCGTTACTTCCTGAATGACTCTGATTTAGCATCACGCTGGGATTTTGACAAGTACACGATTTTGGCAGATTCAACAAAGGTCCTGTGTAACAGCCCTTTCTGCTGAACCACAACACTTCTTTTTTAAACTTTCTGGCAGTTTTATTTAGGAAGATGTATAAAAAAACTGTTTTTCAGAAATGTAATGGATCTTGGAAAAATCCCAGTGTAATGGAAGGTATGGTAGACTAAACACTCAGGTGTATTTTCTGTACCACAACACAAGAGAAATGCAAGAAATAGATGTAAAAGTAAGGGTTAGCCAAGACAGATAAGGGTTAGGGTTAGCCCTGGCAAGAAGCCTAACAAAAAGAATCCTAACTCAACATTTACATCCATAGTTAACAATAGGGACTTCTAAGGTTTATTGAAGCTTGAAAGAATTAACATAGCAACTACAGAAACAGTTTAAAATAATTGTTTTATGACTGTAAATCAGGGTTGCCCACACTTATTTGGTATGCAAGCTACTTTTAAAAGAACCAGGCCATTAAAACGTGACCTATACTCCAAAAAACATGATATATGTAATTTGTTTATTTATTTTCAATGGCTTGCGATCTGCCTATACTGCCCTTGCAATTAACCGATCGATTGCAATTGACGTATTGGGCACCCCTGCTGTAAATAAACTGTAAAAGGGTGAACATTTATCGGTAGATGGTGAAAATGTTATTAAAGAAAAATGGTCCATAGAACAAAAACTATGAGACCACAAAAAAGGGTTAAAATTCTAAGTCTTTTCTTATGCTTTTTACTACAGCTTGGTTTCACTGCCCAAGGAAGGAACGGAATTAAAAGTTCAGAGTTCAAATTCCATTCAACGATAGATTTAATTGGGTCAAATTCAAAAACGCTAAACTTTTTTACCAAACTTTTTGTTTTACAGTTCATATGATACTAAGGATCAAAAGCTGCCATCTTTGTTCAGTAAAAAACACATGAACTGTTTTCCGGTTTAATTTTACTTAATTAACCCGCAAGACATTAGTGTAACATAGTTCTGTCACAATGACAGGATCACGGTGATGATGGGCAGTGAACCTTAGGGATATTTGACACACCACAGTAAAGAATTAGGGCAGAAAACTGGAGTGAAAGTAAGGATAAAGGCGATGGTAAATGGGTTTGGAATATATATTTAATGATCCTCATTTCGGTTTTAGAGAACCCGATAAAAAGCACTAAAAATGGATGCCTCTAAGGTTAAGCTGCTTCTGCCACAGTGTTTCTGTATGTCTGAGATAGCAGCTCAAGGTGCCCCAGTAATTTTTGAGGGAGACGGAACGCGCAGGAGGAAACAAATGATTGCATTTGCAATGAAGCAAAGAGTCAACCTGGCTTTCTGGCATCAAGTACCAAAGGTTAATGGAGGTGGTAAGCCGGTTTGGCTTACCATCGATCTGCGTGTTAATTAACCCCTGCCGGCTCCATATCCATCATCCTGACTCCATTGTTTCTATTGTTCCACTGCACACTGCACCCCCTTTAGGGCTCCACTGAGGATCCTAATCTCCTCTCCTTTTCATCGTCTGTCGCTCTCTCCTCTTTCTTCCCCGTTTCACCAGCCGCTCGTCCATCCAGCTCCTCGCATTTAAGTATTAGATCACTTGACTCTAAAGGTGTGCATTTTTCACAACCGGAATTTTTGTTCATCTGAACTCATCGGGTGATAGCAATGTCGTTGAGAGCTCTGCGCCCGACTTGTGACAAGTGCGACGTTTCAGGATCAGCTTGATCAAAGGTGCCTTTAAGGGCTTACGGATCCCTTGATATTTCATTTTGCTTGCACTTTCAGAGGAATCCTTGTTTCTTTGTTGCATTTATTGATTTGTAAGTGATACTACTGGAAAAAGATACTGTAATTGGCTTCAGCTTAATAGCTCCAAATGGGTGGTTGTGCTAGGGAAGGACTTAAAGCACAGACTTTTTAGTGCCTGTTCCTGTGGGAACGCGGACAGAAGCTTTTCCTTGTTTTCAAAAGAAAGGTTTTTTCTTTTGGGAACCATTAAATTCAAACCAAAGTCCAGTCTGAAGTATAACTTTTTCACTAGGGCAATAAAGGAGGCAAGTGGTGTTTTCTTTCCTTTTGTGTTTGTCACCATCAACTTCTGCTATTATGACAGGGACAATCCAAAAGATCCCATGAAATGAAATATATATGCGTTCAAACAATTACTGCTTGAACAGTCAGCAAAGCAAAATTATTTAGGACGGTAAGCCAATACACATCCAAATGCCCATCAAATATACATCAGTGGTGCTGTAAATACGGATTTTTTTTCTTCCTGTGGCTCAGGGCCAAAATCTGCTCCGGATCAAAATGGCGTCCTCCAAGATCAAGACATAGAAATTCTGTTTCAGGCTGTTTTCTCCAGGAGAACTGAAAAGTTTTTTCACTCTTAAGGATAGAGTGATGAATCAGTAATGTTAAGGTCAGTGGATGGAAAATGAAATGTAGAGGATGGCTACGGTTTTCTTCATACACAGGATAAAGTAGGACTAAAATAAAAAATAAAACTATAATGTAATAATTCATAAATACAACAAGGATCCAACAAAAGAAAATTAATTTTAAGAGGCTTTATCATGCTGTTTTATAACAATGTAATCCTCATAATTTAAGGTATGCACTGAAATCATCTGTTCTATTCTTTGTTGACCTCTGGAAGGTTAAAAGTCCTGGAATTCTAAAGCAATTGTATAAAAATCCAATGTCCTTTTGAGTTCTGCAGACTCAAAACCTTTACAGCTGTGCTCATAGATGTGCAAAAAGTTGAGTTCTCTTGCTTCATTTCAATCATTACAGTCCCAGACAACCCTATGGCCTGCTCAGCTCAATACCGATGGCGTTTTCTGACATCAGAGGTTCCCGTTAGGAAGACAAAGCAGCTTATAGATGCTGGATTTTTTTGAAAGGGCCCGTATTAAATAAATGTACCATATTTTAATGCAGTATAGGTTGTTATGAAGTACAAGTTGCAGCAGCGAAAAACTGCATGTAACGAAGCATTAACAAGCTGCATTGTAGCAAAAGTCACACTTTTAGTTTATTTAACATTATACAACAGGCATTATATACAGACATTTTATGTGGAAAAGTCAATTATGATATTAGATTAACCTCTTGACACCTGAATTTTTTTATGAAGAATATGTTTTAAATCATGTTTTAGTATTCAAGTTGACGGTAAATCAAGTTGATAGAGTAAATTTGACTATAGCACATAAAATAGATATAATTTATCTTTACTGTAGAATCAGCTCTTCACCAAATCCTCCTGTAGTTTGGCAAAAAGCGTAATATTTTACTGGATGATTAATCAGCTCAAAGACCATACACAGTAAGCTTTGAAAACACACTTTTGACTAGGTTAAAAGAAATCCCCAATGCAGCATGTTTTAGTATTAATAAAGAAGAAAAGGTAGTTATTGATATTGAATGGAACACTGCGACAGATGCATGAACCATCCTGAGTAAACGTCTTCCCCCTAAAAGCCATGTCACACAGCCACTGCGCACATCTTGTCCATTTTCCATTTATGAAATCTCGGTCTTTTGTAACACACGCGTGATATAATCATTAGTGCTTCTTGCATTCGTCAATGTCCGTCCGGGGTTTCGACCGTCGGGTCTTTACGTGAATTCAGTTTTGAGTTGTTTAAAATTTGTAGTTCGTTGAAAATGACAGTTTACACATATTTTACATAATTTACACCAAATTATTAAGTAAATCTTATGCAGTTGTGTGTGATTTCCGTAAGATGAATACACAAAGTTGTGGCTTTCCCCGACCGTTTCACGTATGTCTAACAGACTTTTCATGCATGTATAACTTTTATATTGCGTATACGTCACACGTCACGTTCAAATTAAGTAGTCGATGCAAGATTCACTAATGAATTGCATATAAACAGCATAATAATCACGCACGGTTCATGTTCTACTTTGATTTACGTGTTCTGATTTTAATGTGGTTTATTCGTGATACTTCTGTGAAAATTTCACGTAAATACAACAGCTTTTCTCACATTTTCCACATATATTCACGTATGACTAATTTTCATCTGTACAATATGCTCAAAATAGTGGCTGTGTGACACTGTATGATCATTCAAAGGTGTGCGGCCCAGAAAGGCCATTTCTTTTTTTCCCAAACATTTGGGACTCTTAACATGACTTAATGGACTAATCGTGACCATTTGGATTTTTGATGACATCAATCGTGTCTTTTGCCCATGAGCAGCAGCCTGGGGGGAAGCTAACCCACTGAAACAGAACAAGGCAATGAGCCAGGATAACTATTAGGATCCACTGGGAAATAACATGCAAAGAGCTGCCTTCCAGCATGAGGGCAAACCCAGGAAAAAAAAAAAAAGAAAACTGTTGTGAACCTCTGCCATTTCCCTGATGGCAACCCCCCATGCACATATTTATATGTACATGAACACAAGCCACTGCGTTTGCTGTTTCAGGCTCATATAACACACCACAGCACATGGATTTAGTACTACACAACCAGTTTTGCACCCAAACACACAAACAGTAATATAATTATCATCTTGCAGCTCTCCCATGGTGCACACATACTGGAGACGTATAGTATCTCAAGTGCAAATTCACCAACTGTCGCATTCATATCTTTACCAACTGTGTCTCTGTTGTGTTCTCACACACACCAAACAATCCTCTCCCGAGGCTCACTTAGTCGAGCAGTGACATCTGCTTTATTTTTATTTTTTTACTGGTGCTGCATCATATGCAGCCACGCTGGATCCGGTAAATAGTTTCATCAGTACTTTGTGTCATGGTCTCAATCTCATGGTGCAGTGGTGGGTGGTTGGAAGGATCTGGCAGCGCTAATCCAAGACAGTCTTATTTCGAGTGTCGCAATGTATGTTAAAAGTGAGTACAGCGCCTCGGGGGGCAGATTTGATTACGCATTTGAAATGAAACAGTAAACACCCTGATGACAAGCTGGAATCAAACTGGAGTGCATTCAGACTAGTAATAAAAATAATCAGTCTTTTTTTCTTTTATTTGATATTAATGGACAATTTATTCATTTTAGCTCAATGAAATATTTTTTCTATATTTATAATCTAGTTTTATCTTAAAGACATTATTGCAGGCCATATGCTGTTTAAGGCTAATTCTAGCCTTTGCTATTTTTAAATCTATAGCATTAATTTTTTGAGTCATTTTGAAATCTTTTTTTTTTTTTGCTTGACAATAACAGATTTAAAATTTGCCATTTGCACTTGCTTTGGCCACAATAACTATTATCTTTGAAATATTTTAAACTTATTTCGCAGTGAGACTATTTGTCTTGCTGGAAAATGTGTTACCTGAAGTATTTCTGACAGTAATCCTCACACTTAGAAACCAGCCATGATGAGTAACTGCAGGAAAAGTTGATTATATACGCGGAAAGATGAGTCAACATTAAAAAGAAAATACAGACGACAAGATGATGTATCTTATATATCATACGATTTGACTTCTGTGAGACAAAAGAATCTCCAAATGAGATTTTAAACAATGTGATTGTTCGAAACTGCAGTTGTGCAAAAACAATGCTGTTGGAAATTTCTTCTAAAAAGTCTATATCCCTCACAGCTGTAAAGATTTGAATCAGACTTCTTGTAGGAACATTTTTCCTGAGCTGTCAGACTGTTTTTTTTTTCTGAGTCTTTATTAAGCAACATGAGTTTTATTTTTTTAGCTCCATCGTCTAATAAGTTTCCTTTGGAATTAAAGGTACTAAAAATTTTGTCTGATTGGACTGAGGACCTCTTGGGATTAACTTCCAGATAAAATAGACTAATTTGGTTAAAGTTACAATATATGTCACTGCTTCACGTACTATCACTTATCTCTCTTATGTAATACTATTCAAAATGTCTTCAACTAATCATAATTTTGTTAGAAAAGCAGCAAAATAATCACAAAGGTCTTTACATTTTAGTTTATTTTATGACTCAAGGATAAGATCAAAGATGGTTTGTGACGGAGTCAAGCCAGTTTGCAGTAGTGGTAGAATCCAAATGACAATATTTTACTCTAACTTGCAACTTCATTAGGCACAGAGCAGCTCATTACCGGGAATTTCAAATCAGCCAATCCCATGGCATAACTCAATGCATTTAAAGGTGTAGATATGGTCAAGATGATCTGGTGCAGTTCAAACTGAGCATCAGAACGGGGAAGAAAGGTGATTGAAGTGACATTGAACGTAGCATGGTTGTTGGTGCCAAATGGGCTGGTCTGAGTATTTCTGAAACTGCCCATCTACTGGAATTTTCACCCACAACCATCTCTAGGGTTTACAGAGAATAGTCAAAAAAGGGAAAATATCCAATGAGTGGCAGCTCTGTGGGTGGAAATGCCTTGTTGATTCCAGAGGAGAGTGGCCAGACTGATTCCAAAGTTAATAATAACTTAAATAAGAACTGGTTGCAACTGATGTCTGCAGAAGAGCATCTCTGAACGCACAACATGTCCAACCTTGAGGCAAATGGTCCACAGCAGCAGAGTAGATTTCCAATAGAAAATTGAAAAAAACGTTGCCTGGTCTGATGAGTCTTATAACACACCTGCGCCTCACCTACCTCACCCCTACTTACCCTTACGTGTCACATAAATGTTTGCTATCACTTGAAAAAAAATCTGTATGAAGATTTTTGGTCTATGGCTCATTGATATTTCGTGCGAGCCACTTGTGTTCCCCTTTTTTATGACCTGTAGAAAGCCCATTTCTAGCCATAAGGGCAGTTGTGACCTATGAGCAGATATTGGGTAGTTGCCAGTTTTGCACAGACCGATTTCATCCCAAGACAGTTTGTTTTGTATTAAAAACACTTGTAATTACCAGTGACTTAAAGCTGTTTTACCATTTGTTACAAATACATATACAGTATATGTAAAAAAGTATGTTAAAAAAAGTGTTTTTAAAGCAGCAGGGGGAAAAAAGCTGAGTTCCAACATGTGCACCAGTGACTCATCACAATCCCTCCAAATCAGAGCTGAGTAAAAATAACAAGCTACAAAATTAGCATTTTGATGTGAGGTACAATCTTCTAGCCCCAATCCAAACCCTTCATGCAGAAGTGGCAAGAATCCACCATGCAAACAGCCAACGAGTGAAAGTCCAGCTGTTGAAACAGTGGGGCCCTGCTGCACACATTGCTCAGAGTAAACAGGATGCTTCTTTGGGGGGCATTTTCATCCAAATATAGGTTCATTGCTGAGTGTTCATTGCAAAATTGTGGGGTTTCTAGGATTAGCTTGAAGTAAACTATGAGAGGAAAACCAGCCAACAGTTTTTTAAAGTGTTGGTGCAGTTGTGCAGAGTGAACGTGAAAACAACTATACACGCCATGGTATTTTGAAACAACAATACTGTTTCCTGAAGCCCTTTTTCAATGTCTCCCTATATAGTAAGATTATAATTTTTATTCAGTGCTTCTGTTCATTCTAAAAACATATCCTGTTTTTGCTGTGATTCTAACCTCTCTCCCTCTGTGTTTGTCTGTCAGATAACAGCCTTTGATGAGCTCCAGGCTGACTTTAAGGTGCCGATTGATCAGGGGAATCCACTCCATGCGGTAGGTTTGACATATCCTTTTCAATTGAATTGGTTTTGTTTTCATCAGTTGCTAAATCTTATGAAAAATGCCATTTAGTTAGGAATCAAATAAAAAAACTGCTGATCAGCCACAAAATGATGAAATAATTATGTACATATTAAGTAAAATTAGTCCTTCTTCTTTTCATAAATTCCTTACAAACAAACATATTTAAATATGTACCTAAACGTCAGTAATATATTAAAAAAGCTAAAAGATAACAAACCAGTGATGTTTGCTCTTCAAATATGATTTGACACGGATGGTTTGGAATAAGGCCCGGTCTGTTTTGATAGGCTGCTGCTAAATGACTTGCTTTTAATTGGGCTTACTGTTTACAGTTTTAACCCAACTGTCATGTACAAACACAGACATAAAGGTGCATGAGATTTTGAGCAGACACAAAGACTTAAGGCATTGTTTGTTTCGGTAATTCCTATGAAACTTTTCCTGCTTTGCAAACTCTGTAAGGACATTTGGAGAAAAATTGAGTTCACCACACTGTTTCTCCCAATTGTTCTCGAGGCACAAAGTTCTGCAGTCCTTAAACCCACACTAGCTTTTATTGACTGTCATTGTAGGCTGTCTGCAAAGATTTCATGCTATGAGCACTTTTTTTTGTCTTCCTTAGCGAGTCAATCTGTTCAAATGGTCTTTCTTATCCTCAGTAATTCATGGCATTGTTGACCTTGTGTTGATCTTCATTTGACAAATAGGCAAACTCAAACTAAAGATTGACAGTAAGCATGAAGAAGGTTTAAAGACCATGTCACACAGATAACACGCACATTTTGCGAACATTGCACAGATGAAAATTGGTCATTTATATATGTGAAATAAGTCAGAAAAGTTGTGGTCTGTACATGAAGTTTTAAAGATTTATCACAAATGAACCATGTTAAAACCACGAAAGAAGTACGAATAAACCACGCAAAGAAAACGTAAATCAAGGTAGAACAGGTACCGTGAGTGAATATTGTGCAATTTATTATATATACCTTTTATGAAGTAATACCAACAATGAACATTTTACATGTGTGTTGCTGTAAGAGAAAAATAAACTGCATTCACTGCTGTCTGGTAAAAAATATATTCTTCGGAACCAGGAATCTACTCTCTTTCAACACCAAAACTTGTTGAATATCTTAATAAATCCAACTGTAGTCTAAACGTTACATGAGAGATTTCTACGAATTTTGGAAAACTGAACGTTTTTGATGTTGGAAAAGAAAGAGTCACTCTAGAAAATTTGAAGAACGTGTTTGTTCATGTTAAATTTTCAGTAGCGTAGCTAGAACATTTGAAATGAGGGGGCAGGAAATGGGGGCGAGGACTTTGGAAGGGTTGCAGATTAGATAAGCAGAGTGAAAGGCAATGAAAGGTTGAAAAATATTTCAAGCATTTTTATTGTTGATAAGTTATTATTAATAAGTAAAATAACAATTTCCTGTTGCCATAGTAAAGAAGCAGCACAGATTTTGTGTAAGGTGACGGCCCAGATTGGCCAGCTTATACAATACAGCAAATAATTTGAGGGGCTCAAGACTTCATTTAAAAAAATGCATTTATTTTTTTATGTATTGTGCTTAAAGAAGCTTGTATTGATGGTTTATTAATCTTTGTGAATAATGATACGAATATTGACTCAAAACATGAAGGGCAAGTGGGATGGGACTTTTCTTAGCAGGGCAGCTGCCCCCTTGCCCCCCCCCCGGAAGCTACGCCCCTGATTATAAGATTAATACACAAAAAGGAGTTTTTACAATGTATTTAATGTATTAAAAATACATAAAAAATCTCATATTGTATTGTTTAAATCACCTTATATGCAAACAACAAGCAGTTCTGCCTTTGAGTTGTGATTTTTTATGGTTTGTTCATGTTGAATAATCACAGTACACTCTTCCGTTTGATCACTGAACAGCTAAGCACCCAAACTAAAACTCATTTTACATTTCTTTCAAAATGCGATATGCTTAAATATGATTCTGAAGCATTTTATTCCAGCTTAGCAGGGATTTAGGAAAAAAGTGTGCCATTTGAATGGACCAATTTATTTATTAAATCTCAGCAATTAATATTAATAATAGCCAATTTGAAGCGTAATACAGCGGATTTCAGATATGTTCTCATTTCTCCCAAAGTAAATAACAACAGCCCACCTTCTTTAATTTGTCTTTAAGACAGAATGTTATTAAATAGAGATGTCTAAATATATACCTTTATCCAAACCCATTTTTAAAATCGCATTTGAATCAGACAGAGCAGTAGGTTCTTCTGCAGCACAAAAGCAAATTAGGACAATTTGTGAGGTAAAGTACACATTTGGGATGGCCTGGTTTGGAAAACTGCCCGCAGTTAAGTTGTTTTAGGATGAATTTGAGCTTTAAATCCTTCCCCCTGGAGCCTTATGGACCTTCACTCTCACAGTTTGCTCTTAATAATGCAAAAGCCCACAACAAGACTTTCCACTGAAGGTGACCTTGACTTAAAGTGTGGGTGACATGGTCTATTTTAATAAGCCAAAATATAGTAAATAGTCTCTATTTCATGTTGCGATTGTTTTTAATATTTTTCGAAAAAGAATAAATAGCGAAAAACGCAATATAAACAACGAGGACGGCCGCCGGCTTCACGCATTCCGCCGAATTCTCGCCCCCCTGTTTGTGACGTAACGAAAGGAAGACAAGGCAGACAACATGGCTAGCACCGATAGCGAAGCACAGAGTGATGCTACCGTCTCTATTAGCGATTTATCATCAGATGAACAGAAAGATGAAGAGGAAAGTTGCGGAGATTATCATGATGATGAGTCACTTTTGCAACCGTATCGATTCGAACCCTTTTGCGAAAGTGAGGAGGATATAGCAGAAAGTAGTAGGTCTAGTGATGCCGATGACGATAGCCAGCATGAAGATTCGGCTAGACTCCAGTAAGTCTAAAAAATGTATAAAATTAAATTACTCCACTTACCCTAAAATATACTCAAAATGTCCCCTTTTGGCCTAATCTAAACAAAGGTAAACACTGGTTTTCAACCCAATTTACAAAATAAATGTCACAAAATAAAAGTTTCCCAGATATTACTACTCTTTAGTTAACAAAGTCACTGTATACCATTAACAACTGCAGAACATTAACAGTTTTACCTGTTTGAACCAGTTTGAAACCTTTTCTCGTGCGCGAGCGCTCACACACACACAGTAGTTCAGTTTACTCACGGTACCGGCACCTCAAAAGCAAAAGAAAAAAAACGTTGCAGAACTGTTGCTTCTCTTGCAAAACATTGAGAGCGTTGAAATACTCCAGTTGGATCCAAGGACAACAGAAAACACGACTACTTCGCCTCAATGTGATCCATCGTGATGCACACTAGCCTAGCTTAGCAGCCTCCGCTCCCGACCGACTCCAGCGCCGTCCTGTCCGACCCAGAAAACGGCTCGCTCGCTTCCAGCTCACCCGCCTTTCCTCGACTCAGAAGCCAAGATCCTACTCCCAACTCTCCGTTCAAAATTCTTCGTTTGTGTCCCGGTTTTTGTCCCTTCGAAAACGCAGACTTCTCTCCTGCAGATCTGGAGGGAAAAATCCTTCGCCGTCCACCTTCTTAAATTTTCCCCTTTTCAGCAGCGTTTCTTGTTTTGGGAATTTTATACACAGATACACTTTCACTAGATGTATTGCTACATCCAGCTGCCACACAACGACTTGGCATGTTGATGATTAACAGATTTAAACACGAGAGAAACGAAGACTACCTGTTTTGTTTACATGCTGTCCTAAGCAACTGCGAAAGGCAACTCCCTTTCGTTACGTCACAGGTCATATCGGGTTCACTTCCAGCCTGCGCTCTAGCGGCAGATCCAAATCTCTGATTCCTTCGAAAGATGTCTATTTTTCATATGCTTCGGATTTTTTTCGACGCAAACTATTGGTATCAATAGAATCAGCGTTTAAAGGGCTTTTTTATTTGACAAAGTTGTTCAAAGCATGGCATCCACACTTTAAAAGCTTTGTCTGTAAAGTTTCTCTGAAGCACATTGATTGTTTAAATATTTGGGGACAAGTGAAAGACAGTAAAAAATAAATATCTAAAGTGAGTGGAAGACAAAATAAAGACTGAAAGTGGGAACTTTTTTGAAGCCAATTAAAGGGATATAAGCAAAAGGCCATATTTCCGTATAATTGTGATTCCCTTTCACATTAAAATATTTCACTTTTTTAAGTATTTAGTGAACTTGTGTACTACACGGATTTGTGAAATCAGCTAAACTAAGAAATGGATGAGATCAATTGGTCAATTTTCCCATTGTGCTTCATCCATGTCTCTGATTTTTTTTAAGATAAAAAAAAACTATTCATGCAATTGCCATTATAATAATTTTTTTTTTTTTTTTTGCAAAAAAGATCACTTTTTTGTTAATTTTTTTCTGAGATTTATCAACATTTCGTTAGTAACATGGCCCCTGGCTCCATTTCTGTGATAAAATGTTAGCAGTTACTTCCACTTTATGGCAACTGCTGTAAAAAGGAAGCACATTAGCATTTGTTTAATTCACTCTTCTACAAAAATAAAATGCAAATAAAAGATCTCTATTAAGGTAAACTTGGGACGGATTGGCCAACGACGAAATCCAGAAGGAAGGACACGACGCAGGTCATCCAATTAGGAAAGTTTAAAAAACCAGAATGAACAGAACCAAAATCAGAGGAGGTTCAAAGACGCTCGGGCACTAAACACAAGAATGCCACACCTTATAAAGCAGCTTAATGAGAATTAGATAGCAGCTGTGACTCTCACAGGAGACCTCGGAGGAGGAAAGGGCATCCAAGAGAAGTCAAAGCCTGCCAGACTGATCAAAACATACAAACTTTTTTTTCTTTTTTTTACAAAAAGACTTGCTATTAAAGCCTACCTAAAAAAAAAAAAAAGTTTAAGCAGCAACTGTATCTCATTACGTTTGTGAATATGAATTTGCAGGGTAACAGACTTGTGTCAACACCATACGCTAAAAGCACATACAAAACCCTATGTTTGGCGTTTTCTTGCCCACTGCATACATAGATTATAGTTCTATCAACCTAAATCCTTCCAATTCCACCAAGATCAAGAACATTTGAAAGAAGTTCACGTATGCAGACACTGTCTGCACTAAACAGATTTTAGTCTACAAGCCATTAAAGAAAGCAGCTTGCTGTGCACAGCAGTGATTTCACACTTCCACACGAGCACAGATGTCCTGTGACAAAAACATATTTTAGTTTTAACTGTACTGTTGCCTTGAGTGTGTTTCTGCTTTTTTATAGCTTGTCGGAATGTTGTTCAGACTTAATAAATGTATCCTTTCCTTTGGGGTATTTGGTTTTGCAGCAAGGTTTTTTTTGGTATTTTCTAACAAAAAGTTGGACTATACTTGCATAATGTTCCTTCTCCATTCCTAACACCTTTTCTCTCCTGCTGCTTCATGGCTGTCTTTTCCACTTATGTTCAAGACTTCCTTAAGAAATTGATTTCACGACTGCTAACATTAGCAAACCAACAAACTCTTCATCTCGAAGTGTCCTTGATCTCGGGGAAGTTAACACTAGAAAGTTTTGCTCAAGTTGCTTAGAGATTGGTCTTTCATTGACAAATTAAAAGTTTTGCTCTTTGAAATATTTTACTGAGAAATCCAACTAATTGCTTGCTAATGATTGAACAAGTGAAAGGACGGTGCATTCATGCTCCAGATGCTACAGACCAGAACACTCTTGTTTGTTTCCAGTGAAGGGGAGATGGAGCTTTACAGAGCCAGAGAACATCAAACACTTCTGTAAACACAGCTGGAATCAGCAACTCGTATAAATGAGAGGAAATAAAATTGAAATTCAGACCTTGACCGCACTTTTTCGGTTGTACAGAGCACTGCCTGTTAGTTATTATTTGCACGTTTCGAAAAAAAAACAAACAAAAAAAAACTTTGTACATATTTTCCTGCAGTGTGGTTTTATGAATTAAGGTCACGCTCCATGCATGCGGCTCCTTCACAGAAACAGAAGCAGAAGGGATGGCCTACTGTTTCAGCACTCATGCAGAGATGCCAGAAACAGCAAAGATAAGAAATGAATGACTTTTAATGCGCAGATGCCAACTTTTATTTTCATAAGCTCTAAATTTCTTGCAGCCTTTTTTTTGTTGTTGGTTTCTCAGAGCAGGGCAGAGTAGATGTCAGAAAATGCGAGAAATACAAGTGTCATGGGTGTCATGATCAGGCTATGCAGAGCTTGGTGATGAGCTGACTCAGATGGGCTTCAGGAGGAGCATAACAGGATTGTTGGCCCTGAGGATGATGCTTGAAGATCCAAAGATGAGGCAAATTTACAGCAGCGAGAAAGTGCCAGATGCCAGTGAAAATAAGGTTACTTCTCCAGAAGGACAAACTACTCCAGTAACAACCTTTTCCCACTTTGGATTTGATACTACTGATGTTTATTAGTAGCCATGGTGATATTGTCATACATTTTTACATTAAATCTGTTAAAAAATCTGTATAACATAAATGACATTTTCTTAACATGGAATCAGTGATTAGAGTTACATATGGCAGCTGAAGGTTTTTCATTGCTGTTTGTTAAACACAGTTTAAACAGGAATGTTGGAAGAACTGGACTGGTTCTCTTTGTCAGTTGTAGTTGCAATCCTAGAACTTCTGCAGATAGTTGAAACCTCTTTATGTTCATGAATTTTGTGAAAAAAACAAACAGCAACTTCAGTCTAGTCTGACTTTTAGGGTGTGGCCAGTAATTCAGCAAAATAAAATGATACAACTGCCATAAATACTGGTATCTTTAGAAAATATTGTAGCATGACATTATGCTGAGTGGGATTGGTGTGTCGAACAAATGCATGCCTTACCCTAACCCATATTTTGAATAAAATCCCCTAATTTTTTCCTTTTAAGTGTGGATTTCTTCTATTTTTAAGTTCTTCAATTTTCTTACTGACTTTTTTTCCACAAAGGTTTTTTAATTAACTTTGCTAGCTTGGGGCTTTCAACTTAGCTGTCAGAGCAGCCGCTTTAGAAGAGCAAAAAATGTATTTACGATGTCTTGGCATGCATCAAAAATCAGTCATAGGCAGGTGTGGAGGAGAGAATGAAGACATTTTGTCTAAGTAAAATATTATTTAAAGTCAGATATTAAATAATGACCCATGGAATGGTAATGGTGTGGGACCCCTGGCGTAGATGAATTGAAATGTATTTTCTTGAGCACAGGAGCTGTATTAGTTACAAACTACTTTTCCCCCCCTAATAAAATAATACAGGACTGGTAAAAGCTCTCTAACTATACTTGATGCATCAGATTCAAAAATGATTTTTCCTGAACATTTAGAAATCAAAACATTTCACCATTCTTCTTTTCACCAATGACAGTGAATGGCTTCATATGAAATGCAAGTCTTCTCACTCTGCTTTGGTTTCCCTGTCATCTATCACCTAACCTCTTTTTCTGCTGTTGGGTTTGCATAAATGTGCCAATATTGCCTCTGGCGTTGAGTTTATGAGGAAGAAAATAGAAAGAGAAACTGTAATGACACTCGCTAGGTTCATCATCACTATTGCGCCACATCCAGGAAGTAGTTAATATTTCAAAATTGGTAAAAGCTTTAGTGAAATACGCTCCTGTAGGTGACAGCACTGTGACAAATGCTTGTTTAAACATCTTTTGATCAAGAGAAGACTCAAATGTTTCCAAAGAGAAACAAAGATGGAAAAATTGCTGCAAAAACAATTAGAAACAGGAAGAAAGCAATTACCATGTGTGGCAACCAATCATTTCACCTCAGAAATCAGTAATTTAAGGTCTTATTTCCCTTCTTAGTTCCTTAATTGTTTATTTAAACTCTCAAGGTGCCTTACCTGTCACACTCCAGCTTTAAACACACAGCCCACTGACTTTGTTTTGGTTTTATTAATTTAAATGCAGTATGCTTACACGAGTCCTTTAACGGTAAGAAACTGATGCCTTCTTCCTTTTTATTCACCAGAGGGAGAGACTGAGAAACATCGAGAGGATCTGCAACCTGCTGAGGAAGGTGAGCCACAAAGCCCCTTAGGGAAGCACCTGTTGTACCTTAATGTCTGTCCAGACAGATGGTCTACTTTAAAAACCAAACAGGGATTTGAAAAATTCTCTTGATTGAATCGAGTCATCTGGACAACCATAGTTTGACCTTGCACGCTAAGGTTGTACTAACCTAAAGGTGGGAACCTGCTTGTTTTCCAACATACCCAACTCTGGCATGTTTTAACCCTTGTGCTATCCTAGGCACTTTAACGTTGGGAGTTGGGTCATCTAGACCCACTAGACAGTGCTCTGAACCTTTTTTCTTCAATGATTTGTGATCCTCACTGGTGTCCATGGATTACATGAAATCTTTCCACCTCTATCCACCTTTGTCATGGAAGGGAGAACACGTCAATGCAAGGGTGGGGCCACAATTAACTGGCTGATTACACCCGATATAGGGCATCAGCCTTGAGAAGAGCAGTGATATCTGGAATACATGCAGACGCATTGGGCCTTGAGGCCTAGAGTTCCCACCCTGTACTTTGGCTGGTGTCATCGTTGAGATCCAGAACTTTAGTAGACTCTTATTGTCTAACGAGATGTGGCACAATTGATCAAACTATGTCTCAGGCTGCATGGTGGTGTTGTGGTCAGGACTCCTGCCTTACGACAAAGAGGTCCTGGTTTGAATTCCACCTCGGTTCTTTCTGTGCGGAGTCAGCTTGGCAAATAGTGTATTCATATATAGCGCAATTGTACCCTTGCTTTAAGGTCAAAAGCGCTTTGCAGTCACAGTCCTATTCCCCCATCCACACACAGACACATTCACACGCTGATGGAGGTTGACCACTCTGCCTTTGCACCAGGGCACCACATGATGCTCCACTCATGCATGCGTAGGATTTCTCCAGGCGTGCCGGTTCCATCCACAAACCAAAAACATACTTTCTTGGTTAATTAGTGCTTCCATTGTCTGTAGGAGTGGCCCTGCAATGTCTAGGGTGTACTCTGCCTTCACCCTACTGTAGCTGGAATAGGATCCAGCAGATACACCACTTCGTCTTGGGCTACGTAGCCATAAAAACAGCTCAGTCCTTGGCCTTTAGCATCCATATATCTTATAAATATAACTTAATTTCAGCTAAGGTGAAACTGAAGACCCACGCTGTAGCCTGGTTTGAGGAACCAGGTGCCCCCTAAGGATTTTTCTATCAATCCTGAACACGAGCATTGTTGCATGAACTTTGGACTCATACATGAGTCATACATGTAAATCTAAGCACCACACATCGACACAGTGTAGCAGCACCCACTCTTTGTTTGGTCTACAGAGTGGCACATCCCTCATAGGTTTTACTCGAGCAGCTCCTTTTATCAATGGAGCGCTTTCTCAAACGGTGAGTCTTTCTTTTTGTCCTCTCGCCACACGTTAGCCTGACATCAAAGGGGAGACGGTGGCTAGAGCACTGAGACCCAGCCCCCTGTTCGCCTCGAGGACTCCAACTGAGGAAGAGGAGAAGCCCTCCTCTCAGCTTCAGCATGACATCTGTTTCCCACCACACCTCTCTAAAATGCTCGCGGGGGCGCGTACACTCATCGGCCGAGCAGCTGATGTCTGTTATTAGTGTCGTCGACTGGAGCCCTCAAGCCCACCGATGGTCCTGGGGGAGGGCTTTTTCTCTACACTGCTTCTGCAGAGTGCAATCAACACACACACAGAAACTCACTCACTCATCCAGACAGTACCCTTGAAGTTCTGACCTTTTGAGATCATGGGAGGTGGCTGCAGATGTGCTTCCACAGAAAAGCTTAGAGGAAAATAACAACCCAATTCACTGACAACTGCAATGCGATTGCATCTGCGGAGTGCGTTCTAACCTGTTCTTTGGCCACTATTACAGTTGATTTGATTTGTGTGCATGTCTTCTGACTGCAGTGTTGATTTCACACTATTCTCCCCAAAAATCTGCTATGATTTGAGGTTGCAAATCCAATTAAATTCATCTTTATTGATAAAATATTTGGATTCAACCATCAAGAAGCTGTACTAAACTAAGAAAAGACACAAAAATAAAAAAACATATATTCATGAATTTTGTTCTTGTAAAAAAAGGAACTACTGGTACATAGATTTAGGGTTTTCCTAAGGTTTAACTATTTGTTATAACTATTTTACTATTTGTTGTTTTGTAAATTCAGATAGTCTTTGAGCTTTTTTGCATGTCCTGAACTCCTTTTGGAGACGGCACACAGACAGAACGGTTGGTTCCCCTGCTTGAAGCAAGGTCAACATGCGGAGTAGGGTTACTGTATACGTGCTACATGCAGATGTAACAACCTTCCGCATCTAAATATATCTTAGCCCACCTCGGATTGCTCAGCTGTTTGAAACTGAAGCTTTTCTCATGACACCGACTTGATCAATATGTCCTCTTAATCTACTGAGTTATTTAGGAAGAGCCTCATTTCTTTCCATTTGCTCCATCCAGTGCTTGTCATCTGTTTGAGGTGAGCACTGTGAAGATGTTCCTCCCCTTCTCCACCCTACTGTTGGCTCGCTCACACTGCAGTAGTCCTCGATGGTCTGCATGAAAGCTTTGGCCGGGGTTTTGTGGCGTTGGCATCCCATTTGTTAGTTTTCACTGAGCACACATGCAGGTAGATGGATGTGTGCCATGCTTCCTTAGAGTGGGGAAATCCGTGTATAGTGGGATTTTTTTCTCCAGTTTTTTTGTGTTTAGCTTATGGCAAAAAGCGAGTGTGTTGTCACAGCAACTGAGTAAACCCAGGTGCTCTCATTTTTACTTTCTCTTTCTGTATTTTCAGGTCTCGTCCTTTTTTTCCTTTTTAAATGCATTTAGACCCATAGTTCCTTCTTCCTTTGATTTCTTTCCACCCTTTTCTTTATTGGGTCATGAAAGCATTTTTTTGTGTGAAATTCTGAAGCCCTCCAGTCTTTTAAATCACTGTAATAAGCATAAACTGCTGCTGAAAGATTGTGGGAGCTTCACTTCTGTGTTGGATGGTTTTTCATGCAGCCTTGAATGAGTTTTTCTGCAACTGCTCAGTGATATGGTTTTGTGTTTGCTTTGGCAAAGAAATATCAGTATTTTTCAAGTTTTTCTCGTTGTTTCTCATTGTAGCTACGGGTTCTTAAAGATAGAGATATGTAACTGCAGTATTATAGATTCTGTCATTTTTGGCTTAAAAAGGAACTGAAATCTTTGACGATTTCAGAATCTCAGAACCTTTGTGTTGACAGATTTAAAGTTTTCTCAATATTCAGGGATCAATAAGCACACAGGGAGAAAGTGTACTCCTTATTCAACTTTTTTTTTTACTTTGGTTCAACGCTGGTGCTTTAGCGTGTGTGTTCACTTTCTTTTCGACAAACATAATTCTTGAACCGTTTATGCAATTAACTTAAATCTAGCAGATTCTGAATGAGAGAAAAGCAGCTTTACATTGTGATGCAACACTTTACAGCAGTGAGGTGCTTCTGCAATCAACGTAAATCTGCTTTGTGTTGTAATTGTTGCATATCTGATATGAAAAGCCGTATTTTTTCGCATCAGCCGATTCCCGTTCAACACGTAAACCGTTGAAGAGTTATGTTAGGTCAAAGGGCGCGTCTTATTTAGGTTGTGAAATCTCTGGTGTTAATGGACATGCAGCACGGGAAAAACATGCTAACACCTGGCACAGAGGCCCGATGAAAAGTTCAAACTTGTACTTTCCTGCTGTGCCTACAACATACCCCTATGTTTTGGAGACAATTTGCAATGTTTTGGAAAATAATCCATCAAAGGTTGTTTAGATTAGCCTCACATTAAATTTTACCTGATTTACAATTTCAGATTTATCCGATTCCATCTTTTTGCTTAATCTCTGCTGCTGATAAAATTCTGCAAATATGCATGACTATGCACAAAACATTAAAACTGTAAGTCATGGGTGCATGTGCAAACCGTATCCCACCTCTGGTACCAGGCAAAAGACCTTATAGGTACAGGAGGATTTAAAAAGGTTGAGTTTTGCAGGAAGTGTGGCACCATATTGAATGTTTATGTACTTTTCTTAACAGGGAATCTTCTATTAGTCTCATCAAGCAGTGATTTCTTATCACAGCAGAGTTGCAGCATTCACTCTTGCTGGTCAGCCGTCGCTGGTGCACATGAGCTTTCAGTATATCTAAGCAAAAGATCTTTATAGGTATTTATGATTATTGATTCTGCAAAAAAGAAAGGTTACTTTCCAAATTCCTGGTTGGTCTATGTGGGAAAACATTTCATCTTAATCAAAAGTTAGGATTTGTAATTCAATATTATGGGTGAAACATTTTTCCAAAGGCCTCACATTTAAACTTGATTATCTCTAATCAGCTCCTATTTAAATATGAAAAACAATTTAATGATATTCATTCAGGCCTGCACAATATACCGCAAATTTATCGTTATCGCAATATCCAGCTCTGCAATATGCATATCGCAAAAGACGGCGAATATCGCAATAAATCGCAAACCCAAAATGTGTTAAAACAATCTTCTAACAGCTTGAAGCTTTTAGCGAATCAAATAAATCCCTTTATGCTTTGACCAATCAGATGGACGCCTTCCCATTGTTGACCAATCAGATGGAGGCCTATTATGTTATATGTTTGTCCCTATTTGTTTATTTACCGCAAATTATATCGTTATCGCAATATTGATCACTACTATCGCATATCGCAAGTTTTCCTCTTATTGTGCAGCCCTAATTTTCATCATACAACATTACTGACTTTCTAGCCTATATATAGTTAAAAAAATACCTGCATTATTTATTACATTCACTCACATAAAGATCTCTTATGAATAATAAATGTGTGTTATTAGTTCTCCCACTTAGCATTGTGTAAATACATCTCACACACCTTTGAAACTGTAGCTGAACAATGTAACTGTTGACCGAACGCCGCAGTTCCAAACGCGAAGCTGTGTCTTTATTGAATGACTCAGCTTGTTATTGTTCTTCTTCTTTGTTTATTTAGTGTCTGTCGTAGTTTTTTATCTTGGTATCAAGTGTTTAGCATTAACAGAATGAAGGTTGACTTTGACGATTCTAGCTCAAATTTGGAAGGTTTCTAAAATTTAGTACTTGGAAAAAGACCGGTTGACCGGTTGCTCGTGAAGGATGTGTGGGTAGATTGCGAGCCATCAAAAATAAATAAATAAAGTGTGTCACTTGATTGAGAAGCGGAACGGCCAATGGAACATCCTCTGATACATATGTCATTGCACATGTGTGTTCGACTACACTGAGCCTCAGATGTGTGGTCGACCAGCACATTCTGCCTGCCATGGAGAGATTTTGCGGGCCTGGCTGTGTGCTGGGTCCCCGACGGATGGCCACTACGGCGGGAGTGCTTATTGAGGCCCGGGCTGTCCACGTGTCTCGATTGGAAGCGAGATTGTGACCCCCCCTGACCAAACCGTTCTGCTGGTTTCACGGTTTCTGCCTGAGGGATCTGAGCCCACTCAGGCAGCAGTGTCGTCCAGAAGCACTCGCTTCTCGAGGCCTGCCAACTGACCTAGGGGCCTGACTGGTCAGAGCTTTAAAAAAAAAAAAGTTTTCTCAAGACAAGTAGTCATTGTGTGGCTGTTTATACCCTACAAGTTAATTTTACCATTTTATTTTACATTCATTTCAACATATTTTTTTTCAGTCAGCAAGGTACTTGATCACAATTAAAATTTGAAATTGTTGCCCAGCACTAATATATTTAATGTAATGCAAGTATATATTCAAGAAATGCTTTAATATTTTTATGGGGTGCGCATTTATTCTACAAATAAAACAATTCTGTAGTACTGTTGAGTCATTTTCCCCCTTTTTTTTTTACAATGCTTTGCAACAAGAAAACTATAGTTTTGGAACTGAAAAAACTTCTTCATGTCATAACTCATGATTTATAAACAAACTAAAACCAGCTCTGCCTAGTTATCCAAGCGTGCAGATTCCCAGCATGCTCTGAAATAGACCTCTAAGGAGGCTCTTTGTCCTCGTTTGATTTCCTTTCAGCATTGATCCGAGGCAGGAAGTAACCTTGACTGGAGAGGCAGCTGCTGCTGTCCTCAAAGGGGGGGTTCCCAAAATGTTTAGAGATAATTAAGGTGGCAAAGGTAACCAGTCACTGCGAGCAAGCATCCTCACCCTAATGCTTTCCTGTATGTTTTGATAACATTATTAAGCCTCTGTCATCTCATGAACTGATGAACATGTAGTACATGTGTTTTTTTTTTTAGTTTTATGTGTCTCTACTTTTGCTTCACAAGTACGAAACCTAAAATATGTTTCATTTCTGAAAGGTTCTTATTATTTGAAATAGCAGTAATGATGTTATCTGCCTGTGATTTATTGTTAGCACACTCCTAGTATAACAACTGGTAAATACAGAGACACAAAAGAAAATGGTTCAGTCAAATGCAATGTTTCATCTCGAGGCCAAAACTGTCAGCTGAGAGATTTAGCCTTTGTCTCGGCTCTGCCAGTGCTCCATTCCAGAGAGAGTTTTAAATGGCATTCTGCCTTCATTTAAAATCATATGTGACAGGATAGTGGCGTTTTTTTTCACGTTTTGCTCTGCACCCCACAATGTGACTAGATCGTACCTTCCCATAAGGTGATCATATCCAAGAATTGGATCTCAGCAGTTGATTCAAGGGATAGATTCGGTTTTAGTAAATTGTGGTTCCTTAAGTAACCTTTAAAAAAATGTCTAACAAGTAAATCTTGTCCAATTAATTGCCAGAATGGGCTCCTTTTTTTAAAGGAACTGACTGATTTTTTTTATTTTAAAAACAATCTTTACTTTTTCTTTTTGTGCCTAATCTAATTATGCCCTTAGCTTCCAAAGAGGAATAGAAAAACACAGGTAATCATCAATCATAAGAAATAGAAAAAACTTTGAAGTTTTGATTTATTGCAGTATTCATGTACATCAGAAGGTTTTCTAGATCAGTGGTCTCCAGCCTCTATTGGGCCCCCAACTGGTTTAATGTCAGAGAATATTCTCACAGACCAGCCTGTACAAGGCTGAAACTGGCGTCCAATATTTTGTTAGCTTCCAGTTTCCGTTAACTTTTGAGGATCTCTTCATTTCAAAGCCTGACACCAACCATTGATGAATTTGCATCCAAGATGAGGCACCAAATACCTGAGAAAAGTGAGCTCCAGCAGAGCAGTATACTGCGCTGTCACCCTTACTTACCCTTAAATGATGTCTAAGTGTTCGTTACAACCTGTCACTTTCTGCATGCCTGTAAAACTTTTTTGTATGAATATTTTACCCTACGGGCTCGCCCAACGGTGTACAACCTTACAGTTTTGTTTGGACCACCTGTGCCCCTTTTTCACCAGCAGACAGCCCGTATACAGCCGTAAGGGTGGCTAAGGCTCAAGAAAATAAATGCGATGATATTTCCTTGTATTTAACCCTCTAGCAATGGAGATGTCATCTGTTATACCTAAATAACACACGCTTTTTCAACTAATTCGGCTCTGCATCATTATGCGATACTGCTAACATGAAATCTTGTAAGCGGCTAGATGGCTCAGTTGGCTGGTTGTGGGACTGGCGTGCAAAGAGACAAAATTCACCTTAGGCAGGATCCTTCACACAGCTGCCTATCTGGATATCTGTGCCTTGAAAATACAGGATTGTGTGAGGAAGGGCATCCAGCATTAAGACTCTCTGCCAAACCACCTGTGCGAATCCGTTAAATTGAGTTTGCTGTGGAGACCCCGATGGGATATCTGAATGGTGAACAACAACTAACATTTGTTGCATAACAAAGCCAAGCAACTTTCCTTGGTGACAGAATCCGCTGATTTACATTGATTGTTCACTACCATAGCATATAATAGCAAAGCTGCTTTTTTCCGCTTCAGAATCAGCTGGATTACATTAATCGTGTAAACAGTTGAAGAGTTATGGTAGTCGAAGGAATGTCAACGTTGAAGCTTAAGTTCAGGTGTTAAACAGTTAAGACTGCTGTTGACACTCTATGAATTACCATAGCTTTTCAACTGTTTACACAATTAGTGTAATCCAAACTGATTCTGACACTGAGAAAAGTCGCTATTCACTGATATAGAACACTTTACTAGTTTAATGTCTAAACCTTTCATACAGCATTTACAGTAAAATACCCAGCAAAGGAATGCTCAATTGGATGAGTTAATTGGTGTCTCGAGGCAGCAGGAAAAAAATCCTCAATCTTATGCCCATTGAGAGACAATAGACCAACAAAGAGCACATTTGTTGGGCAGTAGATACTAGAGTTGAGTTTAGAACAAAGCAGAAACTTCAACCATTTGACAATGAGGCTGCATACAAAGGCATTGGAATAATGACACCATTCATCTTATATTAGGAGAAACAGCTGGTGGGGAGTTACATGTTACTCCATTTTAATAAACCGTGTAATTATGAAGGTTTCAACTGAAAAACTAAAAGAAGAAATGAGAGAAAACAGAATACAAGTAAGTTTTATTCTTACTGCATGCACTGGAAGTTCTGCTGTTAAATCTTACTGCCCTGAGGATCTTCAAACCAGCACATTTGGACTCGCTTTGTGACTACTTCTCACAGATTCGTTAATTTAAGAGCATGTGATCCCAGCAACGTTGTGATGTGGAGTTTATAGTGTCAGCAGGCAATGCAAGAACCTCCTCAGAGTCTTGTGGTCTCTAGTGGCTACCAGGGCGTGGTATAATCGGACTGAACAATGCCAAGAGCCACTGGATGTGAGGAGTGGGAGGGTAGTGGGATTGTCTTTTAATCTCTGGGTTTAAAGCAGTCAGCTGGAGAGGAAACAAATAGAAGAAGAAAAAAAGCACAGAAAATTCAGCTCTGTAATTTTTTTGTATTTGTGTGAAGACACAGAGCTCTTTGTAACATTGACTTTATTATAGGAAAGAACTTACAATAAAAACAAATGTGACGAGCTAGGTACCAACCAGAAGCAAAAACAACTTTCTTGTCTTGATTCGTTGGTTTGATACCATAATGGTCTGAAGCTACGTTCACATCGGTCTCAATAACGCCGTGCAAAGCCACCACTTCTAATGAAAAGTCTAGTTAAACGTACAAAATGCACAACTCTCAAGCACACATTGAAAGTTAAAACAGGCCAAACTTCAACCGATCAAGGACACCAAGCTTCTTCCAACTGTAGGCAGTGACCATGCTCTAGTTCCGGGTAGCGACAGTCCAGTTTAAATACCATGGGCTAAATGAACATTCAAAAATGCACTTTTAGCATGTTCTTGAACATAAATTTAGCTTTGAACGCTTTGAACATGCCTGGTGTGAACGTAGCTAAAGACATAAAGTTGATGGTGATTGATGGTCATGGATACAGAAAAATACCAGAAGCATTAAATAATCAAAGAAGAGTTTGTCCAATTATCAAACAAAATTCATTGTTGCCCTACTTTATTACAAACCTGTTCTGACTGGTAGAGACCAGCAGCTTGTCATTATACTCAGATTTAGTGAAGTTTAGTTTAGCCCAACTATCCCAGCTTTAAATAATTTCCATCAAGTTTTTTTTGTCACTTAAAAAAAAGTTTTTCCATTGTGGGTTTTTCCAACTGTGGTTCTGTTTGAAAATCTACATAAAACATGGCTTCAGTTCCGAAGCATCTTAGTGAAACATAAATCATTTAATAGTCATGAAATATGTAGACATATTTCCTTTACCAAGCTGTATTATGGTTTCTTGTTCCGATGGTGGTTGAAACTGTAATTGGGAAATCTTTATGTGTGTTTTTGACCTTCCAAACCAGAAACAGAGTGGGGCTAAGAAAATCCAATGGATAGAAGTGTGGAGTGAGTGATGAGGCTGAAGTGGGAGACTGGAGAAAGAGGACCATATGTTTCCTGCTGGCAAAGACTTTTCCGTACATCTGTGGTTTTCATCTGCAGCTGGCACGCTGCCCGTCTGCCAGCCTTTAGTGCCATGCTCATGTTTTTTTTGTTTGTTTTTTTTACGCTGCACATGATCTTCAATGAAATCTTCCACTGTGAGCATTATTTCCTCATCCTCCAGTTGGAACATGCTGCCACAGTTACATCAATCTGGCTTCACCTGAAAGCAAAACCTTACATTTCTGCTTGACATTTTGTCAAGCCTCCAAAACAGCTCAGAGCTGTCCAGGCGTGTGGGACCTCTGGGGTCCTGTGGTGTTTTGGCAGTAGGACACCCGCCATAGATAATTGACTAACTGTGCACTGTCGAGTACTCTTGCAGTGGGGGAGACTAGTTTCCAATGAAAAATCGCTGTAGGTGGAAAATAAATCTTGACGTTTCCCCATTAATGAAAAAAAGTAGTGCTGGTGAGTCTGAACTGCTTTGGAAATGTCTTTAATGAAAAATGCAGCAGGAAATTATTTCACCTTTGACTTGACAAGACAAATTAAATTGGGTTTACTATCTAAGCAAATGTTCCGGCCCATCTTAGAGTCTTCTTCTCAGATCTTAATTAAACATTTGGACAAAATTTGTCAATGTCTGATTCGATCGATGACACTTATTGCTCCATGAGACACAATAAAAAAATAAACATTCACACTGGACTTTAAGCATCATGAATTCTGAACCTCTCTACTCTTCCTCCAGACTCCTGGGCATTATTTTCTATCAAAAATGAAAGCGTACTTTTATCTGTAAAGAAGGCTTTGGATGATTGAACAACTGTAGGGTCAGGATACTAAGAAAATGGACAACCAAGAAAAAATGTAGGACTGTGTGAATTATAAAAAAAATATATAAAAAATAGTATTAGCTGGATGTGACAGAATCCAGATAAGAGGTTAGAAATTTCAAACAGAAAGTAGGAAGTCTGTTGAAATTGTAGTTCCACAAGTCCAAGTTTACAAGAGTTTGGTCCTTGGCTGAGGGCGGGACAAGTCCTGCAACAGGAAGACTCCTGATGTCTATGTTAAAGATAAAAGCGTGACACCAGATGAGGGTTAAAGCAGAGACAAGGTTGAGAACATTCCCGGGTCAGAACCATATGAACTGGACTTAACCTATAAAATGCTGAACAAGAAAGGCAAACCAATGAGAACACAACAAATTAGGAGTGGAGAGAAACACAGGTAAGAGGACAGATTTGATTCCGTTTTAATAAAAGTACTAGTCAAGGTAAAAAAAGTTGTGATGTCTGTAGTTCAGGAGTGGATGATATGAGGAATGCAACAATTTAAGCCCATGTCTAGTATTTGTCTGTGTGGTAGTTCTTGATGCAGTGACTCCAAAACAGGACAAGATGTCTTTTTTGACTGTCACTAGCCAAAGCTCTGGTAAACAGTTGTGCAACAGCATCACCAAAACTGCAAAACAGTGCAATGCTCAACATGTCGGTCTTTGAAAGTAGATTCAACACAGTGTTATACTGTACATCCATACATGAAGTTTGAGGTCATACATCTGGTGAGAAAAGGCACATTGACCAGAGTTTGCTTTAAAATAATGGACAAGTGGTTAGGGAATGGTAAAGTGAGAGTTTTGATAAGTATACCCATTGGACCACCCATCTGCAAATCAAAGAAAGATGCCTCTGGTAGAGTGGTGGAGTGCAGACTTATATAGTTTGTCTAAGAATGTAGACTTATATAGAGCTTTTCGGTCATGCCTTATAGCCCAAAGCCCTGTACAGTCACAATTCCATTCACCCGTGCATTCACACATTCACACACTGCCGAACACTGGCGCCAAGCTATAACCACCAGGAGCAATGTGAAGTTCAGTTTCTTGCCCAAGGCCACATCCCAAAGTGGGAACCAAACCTCGTTCAAGCAGAGGTCAACAACGTTATCTCAATTTACAAATTTGAGCTCTAATGGGTCATTAATAGAAGACAAAACCAATGAACTTGAAAAAAAAAAAACTTTTGCCAGGCAATAAATACTTCCTTGGTGTAAAATCAGAACATTTACCATTGAGTCAATGGGAAATAGCTCTCTTCAAAAACCACCTCCTAGATGTCATTTGGAGAACAGCAGTATTTTTGCATTGTTGGTTATCATCAGATTTTGAAATGGAAGGTGAGGGCTTGGATATTACTTGTACTTAGTTGCATTAGAAAGATTGTCTTTTTGGTAGTCAAAGGCCACACATACAGTACACCCTTGTTTTTCGCGGGGGTTACGTTCCAAAAAGAATCCGTGATAAGCAAAATCCGTGAAGTAGAAACCTCTATTTTTTTAACTATTATTATACAATTAAATACTCTATTAAACATTAAAAAGAAAAAACAAACCATTTTACAGGCTCAAGCATTTGTTTCACAAATAAAAAAAAATGACATTTTTTTTCAACAAATAACTTCTGTACTGTACTGTCAAATAATAATTTGATTCATCAATGTGAACAGAAGGCTTCAAATTGCGGAGATTAGCCCCGCCCACCGCGACCCGAATAATTGGATTAAACGGGAGAATTTTAAATGATTATAAAAAAATACAAAGTACAGTCAGACAAATAGTGACTCAGGTGTATTTACTGCTCTTCAGACTGAGCCGCTGCATCCTGACTCCACTCTACAGTGTTTTCTTCTTTTGAAGCCTGCGGTGCAGGTGTGTTTGTTGGGGAGAAGAACATGGTAATAGGCAGTTGTTGTCGCTCTTTTTTCTGCTTTGCAAAAAGATCCTTATACACCGACATGCCACCGTCAAGAGATTTTGCACGAACGTAATGTAAATTTGGCAAGCTGTTTTACGTACGTGTACATATTAAACTGCAACATTATTGACGCACAGGTAGAGAAGAAGCGGAGTGACTTTTTAGCCAATCAGAATACAGAACACAATGCACGATGCAAAACCGTGAAGTAGCGAAAACGTGAAAAGTAAACCGTGTTATAGCAAGAGTCACTGTACTGGTAAAATGGCACCTATAAATCCTGATACCTTTTATTTCTTCATTAGGGAGCAAGTGCATGCTGGTTCCACCCTTAAAACCCACTGAAATCTCATCATACTTGGACCTGGACTGTTTATGGTCAGTCTGTTGGCTTTTAATAAGGATTTGAGTAAAATTGCCTAGGTACTGTTTATGTTTTAAGGCTCAGTTATGAACATTTCTAACAGCAAATAGAAGGTTTTCTTTTTACCATGCAAGTTGCAGTTTGTGCAGGGAAAAAGACAAAATTGAGATAGTTGATAAACCAGCAGTGGCTGTGTCTCTGCTAGAACTAGATTATGATGCAGTGGGTGATAAGCAAGCCCGTAAACTGAGCCTTTGGTGATGCAAATGAAGAAGGTTCGCCTTTCGAAATCTGAAGCAAAGCTTTAAAATGAGGAGAACCCTGAAGTCATGAGTTGTTTTCTTTTTCTTTTTCTTTTTTTTATGAGGAGTGCTTTAATTACGGGCAGATATTGCAGTCCGGAAGATGCTGACAAGAAGCTGCATCTACACTGTAGCTGAGGAGTTCGTTACAGTTGGATAATGAGTCTTTTGAAGGCTGAGAGGAACTAAATCTGAGCCGCTGCAGGTTACACAAGCAACCTCTGCAACCACAGAGAAAAAGAGTTCAAATAGCATCAGTACTTCTCTCTTTTAGTCCTTTAGTAAATGAACACTTCCATCTTTTTTGTTTCTTACTACAAAGCAGACCTATTATGCTACATTCACACCGGGATGTGACGTTCAAGAATGCTCGTTTAGCCTAAGGTTTACTCTGGAATCTCACTACACTCGCTACCCAATACTAGCGCATGTCTGCCACAGCAGTGCAAGTCTTGTGAATCTCGCTCCAGTCTTTTTCTTTTACAGCTCCATTCCGACATATGAAATACTTGGTGTCTTATAATTTCAGCCGGGCACAAACCGCAATTATTGATTTCTCTTTCATGATCAATTTTCGAAGAATTGACTCTTTTATGATTCGAAAGGGACGCCATCTATAGGTCACTAAATCCGAGGGCCGTAATGGTCAAAGTTAGATCAGGTTTGACTTTTAATGCGTGTTCAGTTTTGGAAGTAGAGCCCAAAATCGGTCGTAGAAACTCGCATAGCGACAGGTGAACGCAGGAGTTTCGAACGCCAAAAGCCAAAATATGCATTTTTGTGTGTTTACATAAACTTTTCATCTGAAGTTATCGCTTGAACATGCATTGCCTAGGGCGATGTGAACATAGCTTTAGGGTGAAAATACGTAAATCCATATATAATTGGTTCATCCAAAAGTACCCAATTAAAAACGGACCTACCCAAATTTTTAATGCTTAAATGCCACCTTGAGCTTTTACTATGCATGTAATGGTTCGTTTATGGCTGTGGTCACTACTTGTGTCCTCTTTTACTTTTTTTGCTCTTTCTGGCTGACAATCCCAAAAAAACAAATATTCCAACCTCAGCAGTCGGGGAAAAGTGGTGATTCTAGCTGCTTTTAACAATGACAGCTCTGAAGGCGGCTTAAGAGAGTCATCCGAATCAAAGCCAGCAGGAATCTGGGTGAATATCTGGGCTTTTATTCACGGAGCTGCACAACCAGGTGAGTCACCGAGCCAGAGTGAGCGTGGTGAAATGGAGAGCCGGGTTGTCACCGCTCCGCCGTGGCCAATCTCTGTCTCATTCTTGTTTTGCTGTTTTCTAAAAAAAAAAGTCTCTCATTAGCTGAGAGTGTTGCTCGGTGACCCAGCGCTCATACCCCACGTCCCTCCCAGCAGAAAAGGCTGAAAAGTCACATCCGAAAAGCTCCCCGGCTCTCCTTTTAGAGGCAAGGCCAGGCGTTCTGGTGGGTGGACCCTCGTTAATTGGACCGGAAGAGGTCGACACAGCTGTCAGCTTTGGCTTGGGTTTTGAAAGGAGCGTGGGCCGGAGCCCTCATTTTCAGTGCTGGGGGGTGATTTGCAGTCAAAGGTGAAGGTGTTTGCCTCAGCACAGATGTAATGAGAGGAAGAGGGAGCCCCGGGGAGGAGAGGAAAATACAAGCTGGACAAAAAAGATCAATTAAAAAGCGGCTCCTCCACATGCTGAAAGAGGTTTTTGGAGAATTAAAACAACAAAAATATGCACATTGTCACCGTTCAAGTCTGATAAAATTGTAAGGAACCATCTTCCTGAACATGGAGAATGACAATCTCTACATGAAGAATCAGTTCTAGGCCATGGGGAGACCTAGTAAATTAAATGAATACTCTTTTTGTAAAATTGTTGTATAAAATATTGTTTATTTTAAATGCAAAACTTCGAATTGTTGTAAGCACTTCATGCTGCACAAAAACAGGTTGCCTAAAATATGAAAAGAGAAGAAAATCATTAGAAAGTAGGAAAATGATCTGTCCATGCAGCCGAGTTCCACAAAAGCATTTTAAAACCTTCGGAAGGTGTTGATAAATAAGATAAGTCAAGATCTGGTAAAGCATGTCTAAACAAAAGGTTTTCAATCTTTGTAAGCATTAAAAAGACACGCTTGAAAGTGAAAATGCTTCCCTTGTGTTAAAAGCCAATAGCAAAAATAAAGGTTTTCTAAAAATGGCCACAGAGAACCAATTCTACTTAGTTTGTTGCATCAGGCCACAGAGGTTTAATCTTATTAAGCCATATACAAAAAGGCATTTTAAATGGAGCTTTCCGTTCGGATAATCTAGGTACGCTGCTGTAATTTGCTGTTTCTTGCATCATTGTGAGGGATTTTACTCTTTCTGTGGGGTTAATACAGGAGTCAAGCTTGCATAAAATCCCTGGAGGGTGAGGAACAACTGTCACTGAGCGAGTGCAGGCCTCCATCTCATCTGCTGAACGTGTGAGCATGTTATGTTTGGATGTTTACACCAGAAAAGGCTGGATGATGACACAGCATTTGAAATAAACAAAACGCTTTGACGGAAGCCAAAAAGAGGACATGAAATGCACAAGTTCTTGATGTTGATGCACTTTTATGTAAAGGAATAGAGGGCGTATTCCTCAAATGTTTTGCATCCACCCCAATTTAAAAAACTACTGTTGTAGTTCATTGTAATTTTCAGCGTTTTCTCTTTTGTTTTACATGTTATTTTTTTTCTTGCTTACTTGTTTAACCTCCATGAATGTTATAGTATTTCACATCCATTAAAGACGTTAAAAAGTAACTCGGGTTTCAACTTTCTTTTAAACCTAAAGGAATGAAGTAGACTGTAAAAAATGCATACTTACAATAGATAGACTCATTTAGCTATAGTGGATTTTGGACACTCATTTGAAAAATTGTAAATGGTATATACTTGTATAGCGCTTTACTACCTTCTAAGGCCCAAAGAGCTATATAGTCACAGTAAAATGGCAAAAAAGTCACCAAGAACCATGTCTTTGGACTGTGGAAGGAAACTGAAGTACCCGGAGGAAACAAAAACACTACTTTTAAAGTTTTATGGTCTTTCTAGATATTTTGGCTGAAAGCTTAAAAAGCAAATATAACCTGGACTTTCTTGCTGTTCCCAGGTAATCCTGATTTGTAATCGTAACATTACACCTCTATTGGTTTGAACAATTTTAATTACATTTGTCGCACTACAAATGCTTAAACACCTGTTTTTGCACACTGAGCTAGTTAATTAGCATGTTCTTTCACAACTACACTCTTGTAGTTAAAAGTTGGGTAAGTGGCCTACAGTTGAAGAATTTCAGCTGCCTAACAAGCAGGCTATTTATAATGGGTTCAAATTAGGAAAATTAATGGAATTAATTGGAAATTGAAAACTATTTTTGAAATATTTTTTTTATTTGTGCCCCCACTATTATTTTGTAGAGATGTGAAAATATTACCATTCAGAGCATGAAAGAAAACCTCCAGAGTTTTCTGATGGGTATGGTTTCAAATATGGCAAAAATGTGCCAAAATAAATACTTAATCGGTTAAACTATTGCTACAAAAAGGTATTTTATTTGAAAACAATGCTTATTTTTTAAACTAATTATTCATGTGAGTTAATGCTACCTCATCTGCTTAAACGGTGACTGGTACCGATGGGTTTCTTTTAACATTTCCATATATCCTCTATGCATCATCTAGCCAGAAAATTATATTCCTCTCCTTCTGACCAGGAAGTATTGTAATATTTACTTCATGCATAATTCATGCAGAAATGCTTGACGTTGCAGGGGGCTCTGGTGGCAGACTTACGGACCAATTTTAATATTTCACTTTTTATACCTCAATAGCTCCAACTGGGCTCATCAGCCTCCCTTAGTCAGGCAACTTTTGTGGTTAAAAAGTTTTTTGTGTATCTAAGATTACATTTTAGTTTTACCAATATGAATATGAAAGGACATTGGTTGATAAAGCGGTTAAAAATAAAAAGTAAAAATCCTGCATGTAATACAATCAGTATTTTTTATGTGTGTCTGTAAAGCATGTCTGTGTGTTTCTCCTCCATCAACTGTGGTCACATGACGGAGCAAACCATCAGAAATGTATTGTTTACATCCTGCGGTGCTGTCCTTCATGAATGAATCAGATGGTAGTACGGGGGGACCCCTAGGCCCCCAGCCAGAAAAGCAGTTACAATTCATCGGGCACAGTCCCAGATGGGTCCTCTCTGTGCACACATGCACAGAAAGACACTCACACCAACAGTTATGAAATGATATTCATATTCAAGGTTCAGTGTCTTATGTAGGGAAACCAAAAAAACTAAAAACAAAATGCTTGGATGTTTTTCTAGTTTTAAATCATCTCTGATTTTAGTTAGCGTTTTTCTGTTGTCCCAGCTGCAAACTTACAGTACTTGTTATCAATATCAAACCCCTATTTATGATCAAGAAGCATGATGGTTACTAAAAAAATATAGTTTTGTTTGAAAAAAATGATAATAATTAAATAGTCAATGTTTTTGCCTACAATCGGACACAGAGAGCATTCAGGTGGTACTTAATCTTTTTCCAGTTTTGACTATGTGTTGGTTGAGTTTGTCAAAAGTTGTATTAAGTTGTATCTGTCATTAAGATTTACAATGTTGAGATTATTCCGGTTTTTTTTCTTTTTTCGGTGAGATGCTAAAGTTGAAGCTGCAATGCATTCATGTAATTCTTAGCATTTCATTGCTGTTTTCTACATTAAACTAACATGTAAACATTTGTATTTTTTTATCATGACTAGATGATTTCTTTTTCAACTTTTTGCAAAGTCCCTTGAGACTGGATTGTGAACTGATGGTTTATAGCTTAACTAAAATAAAACATGTTTTTATGAAAACTATTGAAGTTTAAATTGTTGATCCCACTTAAAAAGTAAATGCAACTTTTTGTTGGGACTCTATTTGCTGTTTTAACACCAAGTGCATTAGGACTATCAAAACTTTAATGGTGTTTGCATGCCATGTAAGGAGAAAAGTGTGTGCGTGTGTTTTAAAAGTGTGTCCAAGTAAATGAATACATTTTGTTATAGCTGCATTTTTCTCCAGCAGTCCAAGAGCTCTTGAGTTCAAATGTGCTTTTTGCCATCAGGACACATGTACTCATGTGAATAATGCATCTGGAGTGTTGCCGTCTTGCTGGTTGCATGTGCCGTATTGTTCAAGGCCAGCCTGTCCTGTGTGACAACATAATGTGTTGACTGTGTGCTGTTAAATATACATGAGCTGCAAAGTGGCGTTTCTTTGTGCATCATGTTAACTGAAGCACCTAGAAAAAAAGCTGCTCCAGGGCAGACATTTGCATTGTTAAGGTGTTCAGAGGGTTTTGCACCACGAGCAACTTTTACAGCAGTCTAATGATGGTGGTTGAGCAACTTGAGAGTTTTTCTTTCAATATGACAACTCCTGCAGTTGCAGGTACACGCAAGTCTACAGTAGTGGATTGTTTCTTGTAGTAAAGATAAAATAATCTTGTGAACTATTGCTTAGACCAGGCCTGCCCAACCCTGGTTCTTGATGTTCATCAGCCTGTATACTTACCAGATGATCTGGTCAAACTTGCTTCTAGAGAAAATGTCAGCGCCTACAAAACCTAAGTAACGAAGCAACAAGGGTTTCTATAGTCTAGTATTTGTAATTAATTACCAAAATTTGGACTGTAATTTTATTAAATTAATCAGTTACTGACACATTAATTAAATTACAGTAATTCGTTATAAAATCCTTAACCCCCAAACACTGTCAATACGTCACTATCAAATCTCAGCCCCTGATTGGTCAACGTTCAACCTGGTTTAACTGTCAACGTCCGTCAATGGCTATGTGTTGTAAAAAAAAAAAAAACCTGTAAAAACTGGTGTAGCTGCATGTCAAGGTGAGATATTTGATCACGGAAGCTCGAAATGCACAAATGTAATGTTTTCTGAAACATTTCCCGTGTTAATAAAACCTAACTAGTGCCTGGGACTACTGTACAGCTCTGTAACAACATTGAAAAAACGTTTAGTAATCCAACTTCAATCATGCTTGTCTTTGTTTCATATTTTTAACACCATACTATTACAAGATGCAGTTTAGAGTAGAATCCACACATCAATAGGAGAGGATTTATCACAACTGTTACCATGACAATAATTTCATTTGTCAGAGAAAATAAAAGAGAATTTTGGTGGGAGTATTTTTTCTGTTTGCTTCTAGAAAGTTGTGGGGAAACTGCCTCCCACAGGGGATCAAGGGTTTCATGAGTCTAGTCTGTTACAAGGGTGTACTGCATGTGTTAAGATTAGCCTCTGTGTCATATGTACAGAAAAATAAGCTTTAGACAACAAAATAAAAGCACTTGTGACTTGGCCTCCCCCTGTGACTAATTCAGCTGTTTGGTGTCTCTTCTTGTCCTATAGTTGGTGCTGCCAGAGTATTCAATCCATGGGCTTTTCTGCATCATGTTCCTGTGCGCACAGGAGTGGCTGACCGTTGGGCTCAACATCCCCCTCCTCTTTTACAACACATGGAGGTAACTATTAAATTTAAACTAATAGTGTATGCATTGCTCACACATTTGGTTGAAATTGACACAATATCAACACAAGACATTATCAACGAATATCAACTTTTGTCACACATCAAAGACCCCTTACTACAGCCTGCCCAACCATGGCCTTTGGGATCTTACACCCTGTTTTCTAGCTTTTCCTGGCGTTCTTGTTGTTGAATACCTGGATCATGTGTTTAGGCAATCAGAATGTGAAAACACACAATACAGGAAATTAGCTAAACGCATTTCAAAGAGCTTTGTAAGGCAGAAAGGGTGTCAGGGTTGGGCAGCTATGCATTGATGGATGAACAAGTGGACACAGGAGGCAGTTGGAGTGGACTGACCACATTATTTTGAAGAAACCAATTACACATCTTTAACATTGTTGCAATGAAGGCAGCAGTTAGAAGATGAGAGTTTGGGTATTAAAACCATGCTGAGTTGGTACCAATGGGCACAAAACTATTTACTTGCCAGCCTGAACTACTCATTCTTAGCAGGAGGGGTGCATTGTTTAGCAACATTCGGGAAACCAGGTGGATCTACTTATGTAGATGACTCAATGCCATGTCCAAAAATGTCACAAAACATGAATGTATGAAGATTTTTTTGTTTCACAGTTTAGCCCAATATCATTTCTTTCTCGTCATCCTTCACCAACACCTCCTCTTTACCCTCTACCTCTGTGTCATTGATTGAATGAGATAATTGAACCATGTGGGTGTGACATCACATATAAAATGGCCTTTTTCCGGCTTTTTTCGCAATATGGACAACGCCTTGTTGGAGCCAGACAACGTCAGTAAGCAGTGATTGTTCTGAGTCGGTCTGGGCCTACATTTCAATGGCAACCATTCTAGCCAATCAGAAGCGAGCTTGTTGGAACTCCACACCCCTACCCCTTGAGAGTGGGCTACCCAAAATCTGTGAAATGTTTGGAACGTTCAACATGGATACCAAATACATTTACTGAGATTCAAGTTATTCAAGTATCTAACTTGAGGGGTCTCCTAGTCTAGTTCCCATATACAGTCAGTGCTCTGTATCTTGATAGCTAAAGTGTACAATTAAAAACAATCCCATTGGAAATTCGAATAATTCAGGCACTTTGGATTGTTGTATCTTCATAAGGTAACAACGATAAATGTTTACATCTTCTAACATACACATTTCCATCAACTCCTTCCCAATTGTGAGGTCTTATTGCACAACAGCTTCACACGAAAATTTCAAGATTTATTTCATAACGTTCCATTGCATCAAATGAAAAGTTCTAAAAATTTAAATTTTTTTTTAGAACCTTTCCTTTTATAATGACCTGGATGACTGAGAATCTACACCGGCATGTTCCATTGAATCAATTTTGGAACATGTTTTGTTCAATGGTATAAAGCTAGCACCAAAAAAACAGTAATTGCTTCCTTGTTAAGGCTTGTAATGCCTATATTTATATGTCTCTTTGCACACTACTATATTGCCTATGAAGCCAAACTGGTAATGTTCAGGTCCCCCCCCCCCCCCCCCCCTTCTCTATCTTTGTGCGCTGTTATTTGGTCAGAGAGTACAGAGCATCTTGCTGTCTCATTAAGTGCAGACTGTGCCAGATGCCCACTGGCTGCAGATGCAGCAGATGAGAGATAAGAAGACAGGAAAAGAGGCAGAAAGAGATTGGGGGGCAAGTGTAAGGGAAGTAACGACATGATGAAAGACGGTAGACAGATCCAGCAGAGAAGACTTGGAACTCGATGTATGAATGAGATTCAGTCCACTCAGAAGTGTGTAATTTGGCTTGTTTAGGGGTGATATTAAAGGGAGTTCAAATGAAAGCAGAGAGAGGCAGAGTGCTTCTACACTTCTGCTTCAAAATGTTCTGAAAGTGAGAAATCTGGTGTTGGGAAGTCATGGAGAGTTTTACAATTTCCCAAGTATTATCCAATTTCCAGTAGAAACATTTAACGATCAAATCTTTACAAGAAGTTGCATTACATAATAACATTTCTCATAACATAAAACATAAAGAAATTTAAACTTAAAATGTATCTTCTGAATGTTTATGTTAAGCCCCTTTTTAAGTCTAGGGGCCCTTGAGGAGCATAACAGCAAAGAAAATGTTTTTGCCCATTGTAAATTAACAAAACACCCAAAGAATTGTCTCCATACAAATATATTTACAAATTACTAAATACCAACCAAACAGAACTTAAAGTAAAGCAAAAGGGCGTAGCAGTGAGGTAGGGTCTACAATCGGTTGGCCACAAGCTCTCTACTCCGCTCTATTCTGATGCATTCACTTGCAAGCGACTTGTTCCGTGTACGTCTTTTTTTTCCTTGTCCAGGTTGCCATCTGATTTACCAAAGTACAAAGGATGCTGTAACTGTGCCAGTACTTGCCATAACAGTAAAGCAGAAAAAGCGTTACACTAATTTATGGTTTTGGCATCACATAGACTGCTAAACTCACATTGCTTCCACATAATACAATTCATCATGACTTTTTGAGTGTGTGATTTCTAGGAAACATTTTTTTGCCCCCTTCCACAAAGATAAGAAAGATAAGAAAAACAAAAGTTTGCCCTTTGTGCTGATTAGCTAGATCAGATGTGCCATTTTTTCTTCAGGACTGGATTTGGAGGCTATCTGATTAAAAGGTCGATTCCAATCGACCAGCGTTACACAGGTCTTCTGCATGATGGTGTCCCGGCCTAACTCATCAAGCCATTTTTACCCGCGCTGTCTTCTTCCTCCCATAACCTCCCTCAACTATCTCCCATTTTCTGTGGTCTGGAACGGGTCAACTACCCGGGGTGTGGTCTTTTTGCCCCCTGTGGCAGGTACTTTCATTCCCCAACGGACACCAAGGAGCTGCTGTACGACCCCGCATCTGTGATGAACGGTGACACGCTCAAGTTCTGCCTGAAGGAGGCCTGGTGCAAGCTTTCCTTCTTTGTCCTCTCCTTCTTCTACTATCTCTACTGGTAAGTGCAGAGGTACGAGGCGTGGGGAAATCATTGGTTTTTCTGTAGAGGAAATCTTAATTTTTTTGTAGAAATATTATGTTTTCAATTGAATTTAGATTTTTTTTCTTTTCAGTTTTGCAGCAAACTGTGTGCAAATCATTGAATAAAGTAACAATTTCTCTGTCAATCACATGCTAACTCTTGAGTATACTGTAGTCGTTAGATACATGTGATATTAGGAGAACTTGATTCTTTACTTCATTGGCGAGCACCACCAGTAAAGGTCCAGCCAACAGATTGTAAGAGATGTTTGCTACATTTTATTGCTCAAGAATGTTTTTGTTCCAATGCCTTCACTTTGAATTACCTGGGATTCTCCAATGCTCACCTGCTTCTTGCAAGAATTTTTCACTGTTATGTGACAGCAACAGTCAGAGCTTTCCTATCCGTGTCCAACTGTAATCTCTCTGGATTCCTGTCCCGTGCGTCTTGTGGGTGCTGCAGTGTTTGGAACCTGGACATTTCCCTCTATTAGGTCTAATCAATGGAAACATTTAAAGGTACAACCCTTATACTTTTTGCTTTGTTCTTGTTTTTGTAGTAAGAAATTTTAAAGGGTTTTTGTCTGTATTGGTCCCAATATAAGACAGTTTTTTTCTTTAAGTGTTCTAAAATCTTAATTGTTTCAATCCCAGAATGAGCAAAATATATGAGCTACAGCCTTTATAACGGTCTGGGTGATGCCAAAATTTACTTTGGTTTGCTTCGAACTGAATAGAATAAATTGTGATGATATGCTAGGAGATGCAGAGGCTGCTGGTAGTTATGGACCAGGACAGAAAAAGGAAATCCATGCAGTCTCATACATTTTCATAGGAGAATCTTGTTTATAGGATAATTCATGTTTACTGCTTAGTCAAAATTGATTCTTTCAAACCACTTTTTCCAATTCAGACTGAACTATTTTTGAAATTCCTACTTGAAATGTATGGAAACTGGTTGTATGAGCGACCAGATGGAAACTTTCTGTTTTCAGGTAGACCAGAGTTTGAGGGTTTTGTCTCTCTGGTGAGGCCTAAACACCCCGCTGTTAGTGCCCTCCTTCACCAATGGAAGATGGTGGGAGAGCCCCCCTAGCCATTAAAGTCAGCTGCCTCTTATGCGGTCCAGATTAAACGTTCATCATAACACGATTTTTTTTAGTTCTGGATCTATAGATAAAAATCTCTTGGTTTTTAGAATTTAAAGGAAAGCATATTTGTATGTACTGTAATGGACACATATTTACCAGTTTAATCAAACGAACAAAAAAGGTTTTCAAACACATTTTCTAAATTTAACAGAAGGGGTTTTCTTTTATTCTTAGTTGTTTTATATCTGGGCCAATATTTATAGACTTTTTTTAAAGTTAAAGTCTGAGCTACACAAATCCTGTACTACTGTTAGTCTGTGTTTTGTAGCTGCGTTTTAAACTCAGTCATTTCAGCATTTGATAAGAATAATGAGATTCTGAGAAATAAACATTCGTCCAAGTTTGTTAAAAATCTGACAACCATCACAAATAAGTTGTGGCGCTTGAGGGCTCCCTCCTGGCACGGTGTTGCACAATGTTGTTCTTCTATGAAGCAATAAAGCTGAGCAGGCAATTTATGATTTTCATTTGTAGTGCATCCATTTCAACGCCCAGTGCTTCTATTTTAATGAAGAAAATCTCTCCATCCATGTCAATGCCTGTTTGCTAATTACAGTTGAATAGAAATGAATGCATAAAGTCTTTAAAAAACAGCAACTATATGAAATAACCAATATCTATGTTTCTTTAGAGCAAAGTGGAATTGGCCAAAAAAAGTAATGCCTTTTGTCCATCATCAGTTTTAAATTTTACAAAAAGTAATACTTGTAGTTTTCCTCTTATTAGCACTATAAAAGAGGAACTAAGCAGAATTAGTTTCCTCCATAAAAAGACAACAAAAAAACTCAAGTAAACAGACAGAAGCAAAAATAAAGCAAGAGACCTGTTTAACGCTTTAACACTGGTCTTGACGCCGGTGTTGAGAAATAACACGTTCTTCAAACTACCGTAACTCTTTGAGTGCTTATACTATCGACGTAATTTCAACAAATTCTGAAGCTGAACAAAGCTGTTTTGTACCCAAACTCAACAGTTTACCACCATAAATTGTTGAATAAAAAACCTTTGTGTACAAATGTCTGTCTCACTGATAGAGACAAGGCGATAAATGTAGTCAGTCCTATAGTGCAGTAGGCGCCATCATGAGACCGAAGAAAAGCTTAATATATACTGACATTTTTTTATAAAATTAAATTAATGACATTTTTAGGAGTAGGAATTGGTCTACAACATGAAAAAAAATGCAATTTTAAATGCAGTAAAACTTTAAATACAAAAGGTTTGTGTTAATTAGCATTCCATTTTGAGAGATGTTTACTTAATACCTAGTTATCTAGTTAGATTTGTTGCAGACATAGATAAAGGTTGGTTTTCATTTGAGGTTGTATTTAGCTAATTTTAGCCTCACCAATGCAAAAAAAAAAATAACTTTAAATTTACAAATTTAAAACCTTAATTAAAAAGTGGGTTTAGTTTTTAATAAAGTTGAAATGCAACAAATAAGTAAAGTGTCTTTTTAGCTGCTGTTTTTTGCTATGGGCACTGCTTATCCATGGTTGTGAAATAAGTGCTCAGCTTGAACTGAAACCATCTCGCTTCTTCATCTCACTCCATCCCGCCCCACTCCGGCTCATACTGGACCGTGCTGCTTTACAGACCCCATGGTGCCAGCAACGGCAGGAGGAAGGTATTCCGCTGTTCTGGGTGATGGTGCATTCACTTCCAATTCTGTGTGGTTAATCAAAGATTTCCAGTTTGTTACAATTTCTTTGAAGCTACGTTCACACTGCCCTCAGCAAGATGCATTCTACCGACCACTTCCGATAAGTCTATGGCCGAATCCGAATTCTTCCACTACCCCTACGGCTTCTCCCTACCCCTCCAATTGTAAGGGCATTTGGAGGGGAAGGGTTGTCTGAAATAGTTTATATTTTAATGACTTTTTGTTTTAGCATGACCTTTTTTAAGGTTAAAACTTGTGTTGTTGTGGATTTTCCGAGCAGCAGCAGCTCTACGCTAACGATTGATGATGTCATCGGGTGGGATTAACGTTCGGATTCAAAGACACTAATTTTTCCATGACTGTCGGGGTAGGGGAAGAATTTGGATTCAGCCTAAGTAAACATGTGTGTAAGCACTACACAATTGTTCTACAACTGTTTTCAGGCTCTACTTACTAAATACACAGCCATTGAACACACACTGAAAAGAGAAACAAGGTTGAATAAGGTCTCCATTAATTAACAAACCTGCTAAACATTTGAAAATTGATCATGGAGGAGAAATTAATAATTGTGATTTGTGCCCGAGCGGAATTATATGAAATCTTTCATATATCGGAATAAAAAAAAATAAAAAAACAACAACCCTGGAACAAAATCACTCCGACATTTCACATCAAGCCTAATCCAACTGTAGATGGTAAACACCCACTAGTATCAGGTAGCGGCACTCCAGTGTGAACACTATTAAAAGCACATTATTGAACATGAGTCACATGCTCGGTGTGAACATAGCATCAGAGTTTTAGGAGGCTAATTCTTTTCCTATGATTATGAATGATTCTTACAATTTAAGAAAAAAACTAATCAACATTGCTTTATTTATTTTTTTTGGTTTTCTGTTTATTCCAAATAAAAACTCCTTAAATTAAAAGAAAATGGCATTTGGAAGCCATGGTTCTGGTTTCATTGGAAGTGAAGCAGCCTGAGGCCTTCTTTCATTTCTGGGCGGGGCTTGTACGTGTTTTTTGCACATGTGCTTGATGTGCTCTTTTCCAGAAACCAACTCACCTGCATTATGTAAACCCTCAAAACAAAGCTCACATTCACTGACCCTTGTCTTTAAGCACTGTAAACACAGAACAGAACTAAGCATGCTCTATCAGGCACAGATGAACACACACTTTTCTCACTGGGCTGAATCTAACCTGTCATTTGATCCACCTGCGTACAGCAAAACAGAAGTGCTGACTCCCAACAGCATGGAGTTCACCTTTCCCTAATAAATCTGGAAAAACAGGGGTGGAGGCGTCAATAATGGGCTTCTACAGCACTGTCTGTCATCAGCCCCCCCTCCTCAGACCTGCTCGGATTGTGATTCCTCAACCTTTCACCCTCCGTGTCCTTCCCAATAACAAAAACTTTCACTCCTTGCAAGATGAAAACAGGTTTTCTTTCATTGCTTGATCTGAAGCATGTTGTTAAATGCAACAGCCTGTGTGCTGCACTGAGGCAGCCCAACCTTGATTCTCCTCTGTCTTTCCGGAGCATGAAATGGAATGTTTGCTTGGTTAACTTGCTGCATAAAAAAGCAACAGCCACATACAACTGAAAAAAACTGATTTCCAGAATATCCATTTTTGTGGTAAATGTTTCTGGCAGAACATTTGGCGATAAGATTTTTAAACTAAAAAAATAATTATTTTTAATTGAATTATATTTGAGTGTAAGGTACTGCTAATCACGGTGTCTGGTTTTTTTCCCCTCAATAAACTTGATCTCACAATACCAGGATACTTTGTGCTCACCAATATATATTATATTATACTATATATGTATTGTACTATACTCACCTAAAAGTCCCACTCCGATTATCTTTTGATCTATTTTCAAAGCGTTACCAGTGGTCTTTTAATTATGATTATGTCATTTTTAGCCAAAAAACAAACAAACAAAAAAACCTGTAATTTCCTAGGAAATAGTTTCCGCAGAGCGGCAGTAGTACATTAGAAATTGAACATTTTCATTAGAGTGGGTGTTTAACGTGCTAATACTTTGTTTTGTGATATGAAAACGTTTGAAAAAATTAAGGGATGCCCTGTAATGTACTTTTCATAGCTACAGGTAATCCCAATATTGCTTCAAAAAACCTGACATTTTATTTTATTCTTTTTCTTACTTTTTTTGGCTCTGGAGTGTCTATTTTGTTGAAAGTTAAAGGATTTGAAATGTGCTTTAGGGTCGCACAGTAAATTGTATCATAAATAGTACGTTTCACCTATTTTACTATAATTATAATTATCAAAAGTTATGTAATAATTTCAACAGTATTTCAACATTACTTCATACTAAAACACTATAACACAAATGAACATTAGTGTAATTTTTACAGTATAATCTAACAAGTATTAGGTCATCACTAATTATTTACAGAAAATTTAGTAACAAAATCCAAATAAAATTCTTAATGAATTTCCTTTTGTTTAATACAAGTATCCAAAAAATTATAAATTTGTATAATTTTTATTTACCATGCATTCCTTATTTATAATCGATTTAATTAAAATAGAGAAAAAGGTTAACATTTTTGTTTTTTTGATGGTTGCATTTTACTAGAGAAAATCAGGACAGATTGTTCATCACTTTGACCTTACTGTGTTTCAACGACACAGTAGAGAAATAAATCGCAGAAGGAGACAAACCTGCGAATGATGCAGTGGGATTACCTCCAGTAATACAATTCAGCTCAGATTCTTATTTAAGTGTGTCAAACAGCCTGACCTGTGTCTTAAATAAGCTGACAAACACTTCGCTGGTCATGACAGGGGTTTGAAATGCATGAACAGGTAGTCATGCAGTTACGAGAAGACAAATGCTTTTGTTGGTGAATTAATCATTTCAATTTCTTAACCTGTAGTATGTTCTGCAGAGCTGATGGCAAAACCTCAACTCTTTATGCAAACATCAGAAATTAAGGGTTTTGCTCATTATTTTGGCCACACTATTTAACTTTGTATGTTGGGGTTCTAAGGAAAATTAAACATAATCATGGCAAATAAAGGGATAAATAAATTAGTCACATGATCAACTAAATCAACAACAGTATTTATGTTGAACACATGCCATAAAACTGATGAAATAAACATTATTTTGGTCAACTAACTTATCAAGCACAAACATTATTAGCATGTTCAAATTTGAAATGCATCTTTCTGTTTAATGAAGACAATAATCGCTCATTTTCTCACTAGGCTGGCTGATAGAATGTGAAAAAGGAGCTACAACACAACGCTAGAAAGAAGTCTGAGATGAACCCTTATTTGTCTAGTTAGCAACAGCTTTTACAGCCAATAATCCCATTTATTATAACTAAAAAGAGTTTAGTGTTGCAAATGATCTTTAGAAGTAAAATAGCCAAATCAAACTTTAACTTTTAAAGATCTTTTATCCACTAATCAGGTGAAACTTTAAAGACCCACTCCCATAAAAATAGTGTTTTTAACACATTCCTGTGTCTTTTTTAACAATGGAGGACAAATATTAAAGAAATTAAGCATAAATGTGCATTTCTGAGTATTGCTTTATTCAAATCGTTGTAAATCCGGAGCAGCCAAAAAAATGCTTTTTTCTAAAAGAGATCCTTTGATACGTAGAAAATACGCAATCCACCCACTGCTATACGACTAGATCCATGTACGTTTTTGTTTTCCTTGTTGGAGCTGGTATCTGGCTCAGATGAGGCTGAAAAGCAACAAAATTGTTCTCGCCCTTTGTGGTGCTCCACTAATTTTCAGTTGAGTGTGACGGGCTATAAGCTAGTGGGAGAGTGTGTATACAGACGGGTGACAGGGTGCGCGTGCAGGGTTGGTCCCGCCCACAACTGAGAGGCAAATTTCAAATGAACCCCTGCTATGTCCTAAAAAAAACACACTATTTTTTTATTTATTTTTTTGCTTTGCTAGAAACGGCGTAATCATAATTAAAAGACCACTGGAAAGGTTTTTATAAGAGCTCAAAAGATGATCGGAGTAGGACTTTAAACGGAGGACTCCCTCTGAAGAAACCCATCCTTTTCTCTCTCTTTAACGCAATTTTTTTTTTATTCTGTCTGTTAACATTCACAAACCAGAGAGTGAAATTGCATCTTTGTCACCATAAGACACTGGCTGAGTCGGCATGAACTGGCAGAGTCCTCCAGGAGGGAGGACAAGACGTTTGGAGCGTTATAGCTTTCTGCGTGTGAGGTGCTGATCTGTTCTCGTCATGTCCAAGCTCAGCCTGACAAGTGTCAAATCTTCAGCCGGTGATAAAGCCGCTACTGATGGAGGGCCTTTCATTCTGATGGTTTTTTTTTATTCAGGTAAACACAGCAGCGCCGTTCTGAGGCCAAACAGCCGAGCGGTGTTGGGCGACAGGGCTAATGCGAAAAATACTAAACTTGACAAAATCCCTTTGGCCATTTCACTGCTAACTTGTGCTTTACAGCTTGTTTTGCACACGCTCATTGCATTACATGATGCTCATCGGCTTTTTCCTTTTTGGTTTGCAAGTTTTTCACAGATTTGTGGGTCCGATTTCGACAAACACCTGCCAGGAAGGATAAGCAGTTTTACATTTCTAGGTCATGGTAAAAACCTAAAAATGTAAACTTGTAACATTTAATGAGGAAAGGAAGTTAATGGGAGTTTTTTAAAAGTCAAAAAAACTTTTTGTTCGGTCAACAATAAGAAAGATCAAATGAAACTGCTGTTGAAAGATCATAAAATCATGAAGGTTTGTACCTCCTCTTTTAGTCCTATGCTTTTTGTTTAAAACCTCACAATATAAAGGACAGTGCTCCTGCTTTTTACAATGCCATACGACCTACTTTTGCTAAAATGCTCTTGGACAGATGGCCTCATGCTTCTGGTATACAGAGTCCAAGGTGACTGCATGTTAGCCAGGTGCTTTGGCTGCAAATTCAGCCACTGCTGAGTTTAGCTCTAAGCATTCAACATGGTCAAAACATCTCCAGTTTGGTCTCACTTGTAAAACAAAGTTTGCGGATCAGTTTGTGGATTGCAATTTGTGACTAGTTTTAATATAAAAGTTTATTTGGTACCACCCTTTACTTAGACCTTATGGATTTGTACTGAAATGGACTTTATCTTTTATCAGACTCTAATGAGTCGGGCATGAGTCTGTTGTCACTGTCACAGTGACTTTGTATCTGGTGTCTTAGACACCACAAACCCCTGGTTTAACCACAAGAAAATTCCAATATCCTTTTTTGAAAGTGTTTTCCCGATTAATGTGAAACATCAACCTTTCTGAGATCATCACCAACGTGTCACACATATTTAAGTTTGGACTAAGTTCCTGTTTGTGTTGCTTTTTGCTGCAACATATCCTTAAAAAAGTTTATATTTCTTGACAGATTTACCCATAATTCCCAGCTGGGGAAAGGTTTGCACCAAGGTTTCTTGGCAAAAAAATTACTCAATAATAAATGGATAAGGAGTACCCAAAAAGGAACACTGACATCAAATGAATGATGGGAAACTTAAAGCAAATCTGTTCCACAAGATTGATAAAATTAAGTGTTTCTATTTAGGAAAAAAGGAACAATAAAGTAATTAATTTACCCCTTATTGGAAATTTTTGATGCTTTTAGTGACACCATTAACATTAAAGCATCAAATGCTTTGAATGTAGCCACCACATACTTCTATCAAGACATCTTATTGGTTAGTTTATAACTTAAATAACTGGCACTACAGGAATAAATATTATATAAAAAAAAGGATTAGCAAGAACACGTTAAAAAAAAGGTAGCAGAGCAAAAATGCTTATTCTGACAAATGTAATGACTGAGTAATAACTGTTTATTCCTCAATAGGAGTAAATTGGATATAAGATTCTTGGAATCACCAGGTACTTCCTGTTTGGAACTACCTGCTTGGAAAACCTTATTCTTATTTGGAAGAGCTCACTCAGTCCAGCTCTTTTATACAGTCAATGCGTGACGGTGGCAAATACATGTAGTTTGTAAATCCTAATACAGGGGCAATTGTTAAATAAAAGATTTTCCAACCCCTAAATGATTTGAAATTGAGTCAAGGACAGGTTTTACTACCCTTTTCCACAAATGTCTTTCTAAAATGATTAATTTTATTTATGTTTTTAATCGTTGGATTCATTTTTTACAGGGTTTTACTTCCACATGTAAAAAAAAAAACACAGGAATAAGAGAGGTGGTACAGTTTTTTAACTTTAATCAAACAAAATTTGAAAAGCCAGCCATATTTGAAAACAAATGCGGTGGTTGAAAGTAAAAACAACATCTAAAATTAATTTTAAGGCAATAGTTCTAAGAGGAAGGTCAAATTTAAAAAAAGAGATTGATTTTTTTAATGTCGCTTTTCCTCTCAAGGTGTTTTAACTCTGTGTTTTCTGTCTTTTCTATGTGTTTCAGTATGATCTACTCCTTGGTTACCTCATAAACAGCCACTGTATTAGCTACCAGGGAGAATCGCCTCTGGATACCTTTTTTACAACAGAGTGCCGGTCCAGAGGACAAATAAGAACCAGACGATGAGATTTTTTTTCCCTTTTTTGCTGTAAAGCCAAAAAGAAAAAAGACAAAAAAAGAACTGGTTTCAGAGCTGCTTCTCTGCTTCACCATGGTTTTGCTCTCGCCTGTGTGTGAAACCGTAGACTAAATCTGCTGTTTACAGTCTGCTAAGGGGAGACCAGAGATTTTCACTGCCTGACCAACATTGGTAACAAACACATTTAAAGAGGCGTTCAAAGGCCTCTCCTCTGGGATGCTGCTGTGTGCACTGCAGACGTGGTCCGGAGGATGAAAAAGCACAGCAGCGTTTGCACAATGAAGCGCCCGTCTATCCTGCTCAGCACCGCGCTCCACTAACTATAGCGATCAACGGTGCAAAGGAAAAAAGACAAGGGTCAAGCAGGTTGAACACTACAAAGAGAGGTGAGGTCTAGCAAAAAGCACCAGAACGAGGCAACTCTGCTGATATTTTCCCGGATGTTTTCCTGGAAGTTCGCCAACGGCAGGATTTCTTTCTAACATTAATGGCTTTTTGTGACGAGTGCTTTCTGTGTTTTCTTCAAAGAATATCTTCTAACTGATCCACAGTAGTCTAAGCAGCAAATGCCTTTTTTCAGTGTCGTGCTGGTGTTAGTGTGGGAAATTCTTTTGAAAACTATCCCCCAGACCCATCGAAAGCTTTTTGTAGTAGCTGAGCACGTATTCTTTGCACAAACAGTGTCCTTGCTGTTGCACAAAGTTTTGCAATATTCTGGCTCAGTATTCGAGGAAATGTACAACGTTCTAGCCATGTAGGTGAAGGTCTTCCAACCTGTAAGGAACGTCTTAGCCTTGTTTAAAGGCAGGGAAATAATGTGATAATATTTTCTAATGCTCTCTTTAGATGACGGACCAAAATGCTTGCTGTTTTATTCTACCAAAATGGAAAAACGATAATTCAGGAGAATCCTTAGCACTGTTTTGGTGTGGAAACTCTACTTTAGAGGACGGATTTTATTATTTTCCAACCTTTATTATATGAATGCGGGTGTAAAGGTAATATTCAGTGATGATTCCCTCAGATGAAGCTTTCGATAATCAAAACTGGAATAAATTTGAATTTTTCACCTGCAAAACAACAGAATCCGTTTTGATCTGTGCACATATTTCTATTCCATTGTATTAATAGTGTGGAACTGACTACCAATTGGCCACCAAGAGAGTTCATTGAATGATCGGCGATGAACAGAACCACTTTGATAAAGGATGTCTCAGTTCTCAGTTGTGCACAAGCCAACTGAGAAAACAAACAAAATGGGGGGGACGTGAAGGGCACATTCACACTTGACACAGTCTGACGATTGGGGGAAGTCATTGAAACCTTTCACTTCTTAGGTCTACATTCAGACTGCACTGGACAGTTCGTACTGAAATGTACACAGACCAGGAAGAAAATAAAGCATAAGTAGTTGTTATGCTCTTACGCACCGACACCTCTTTACTTCATTCATCCATTACCGATACCCTGTGGTTCCTGATTGGATGCCTGATGACAGGTCACACACAGACTAAGGCTAACACTTGCCCCTATGGGCCAACTTTGAATTAAGAGTGTGACGGTGTGGAACCGTCAGCTGCCGCTGCAGGCACACACGCATTCACACGCTCGCACACACACACACGTGCGCATTGACGCGCACGCACGGACCCGGTAACACGTCATTTACATCAACTTACCCTTTTCATTCCGTCCCTTTCCCTCTGCAGGTAGCCCAGGGTGCACACTAGGTTGCCGATTCATAATCCCCGCGCATACATTCACACGAAGCACACACGACGCTAACATTAGCGTCTGTTTGTTTGTTTACCAGGAAGTAACCCGGAAGTGGTCATGGACACCCTGGGTCATGTGACGCATCGGTCACTGTTTGTATTTATTTTTATTGATGATTATTGTTACTTTTCTGTACACAACACAGAATATTTCTTTGAATGAAACTGTTTATTTCTGTATGTTTATTTATGTTTTTGTAAACACTTCTCCCTATTTTCTCTGTGGACTGATGGAGAGCAACGCCCAGGAGGAGGGGCTTACCACTTAAAAGAGAACCAGATACAGCTGGCAGTGTGGGAGTCTGAGTGGAGAAGTTGGAGTGTTGGAGGAAAGAAACTGATGTTGATCAGCCTTTGTGGAGCAATTGGTGTGCTCTGTTCTTGATTAAAAGCAAGAATACTTTCACCTTGGCGCCTCTGCCCAATCATTCCCGGACGGGACCCACGACAAAGAGAAATACACTACTACCGGGAGAACATTCATGGGTGCAAAAGGGAAATCATGAAAAATGACCAAGCACCACAAGATTGTGAAAGTTCATCCAACAAGATATTTAGCCACTTCTTCATGGTTTATAGTTATGTGGATATGAGCCGTCCCCAGTGTGTGAATGTGTGTGTGAATGGGTCTGTGACTGTAAAGCGCTTTGGGCCTTGTAGGTAGAAAAGCGCTATGTAAGTACACGGCATTTACCATATAAGCCATTTGTCTCTTTCTTTAGCTTACATCCACTTTTTGGTGAAATAGGCTATATGTGTTTCATCCGTGGGTAACCCTAAACCCTCGTTTCAGCTTAACTGTCTGATCCGCACCAGACTTCACATGAACCTTCATAACTACACAACAAAACCTTAGGAAAACAAAAAAAAAAACCTTTGGGATGGACCATGAAGCCCTCATGTGATGACACTCATAAGGTTGATCCCAAGAGTCCAAAGATTATAAAACAAATGGGTGAGAATAGAAAAGGGTTGTACACAGACAGCACATTCTCTCTGGTCCAGAAGAGTATCACTGTGGGTCTGACAACACATTAGTCAGCAACTGTATCCAGAAAATTTGAGCAATGTCTTGTAATACTTTGAAATTGCACTTGAGAGATCCATAAACACTGCCACCATGACCCTCACGTAGCTGATTTATAGCTTCCACCTGTAATTAAAGACTAAAATCTCAGTTAAATGTGATGCCATTTATTTCTGTAGGACAGCAGAGTTGATCTCAGGGTGCTTTACATAGAAATAAAGATTAGTAAAATAAAGTTCAATCCAATTCAGACTAAATTGTTGGATTGTTCGGAATAAAACCAAACACAGGCATTTTTAATTTTGATTCTTTTCAGTGCATTTCATAATAAAAAACAACGAGAACTTAATATGCCCTGGTTGAAATGCACTTTTTTCAAAATTCTGTCACCATTTTCCCCCTTTTCAACTTGACTAAATTAGGCTGTGATAGCACATATAGTGTGGACCTAGGTGGCCTCTCAGCGTCCACATGCTGACCTGTCTGTATAACCTTCACCCCAGAGAAGACACAAATGCTCCCTTCTTTTTCTCTTACACCAACTTGAGCATTTTTTCTTTTTATATTCTGTACATGTATCTGACCAAGTTCAATTTCAATATTGTTTATGAAATAAAATATTTAAAATCCAAAGACTACCGGTATGTTTATCCTTTGTCTCTACACTATATAATAAAAACAAAAACAACAAACTATTTGTGTTGACAATTTGTGTAATGTCTTCTACTCCATGAAGCATGTGAGCTCCACAAAAGACAAGAGAGGATTTTTTTAACATTGATAATCATTAAATGAAACTTAAGGCTTCTATACTGCATTTCTCAAACTGCAAGGGAAACAGAATTATGACATAACAGTCATATGATGTGGTATGATTACACTACCCAGAATGCCAAGGGTAGTTTTTCTAGTGAACTGTGTTGCTCTTAATGATTTTATATTTTATATGCAGTAACTTTGCAGAGAATTAACCAGACAGATAAGTCAAACTTTATTGAGAATAACATCTAATAGAAAGCAATACTCTCATTTTTTCAGTTCAGTATGCTGATGCACATTACGTATCACTCCGCCAGGCCCCTTTCTACGGTAGTGATAGCGTTCCAGCAATCAATCAAGTGGTGCATCTTCATAGTTTAGTCGTACTAAAACATTTGACAAACTTTTGAGCACTGTGTACTAGAGCAAATTGGTTCCTGGTCAGTAAGCACAGCCAGAATTCACACAAAATGCGCACCAGATTGTCCATTTTATTAAAAAATTGAAAGGTTTCCCGTTTGCCTTACGACCTGAACCGTATGATAGATTTTTCTGTTCTAAAGTTCTCAAAAAACCCTTATTGTAAAGGAGTCTACAATTTCCACATTAGAAATATTTATCATCAGAAAACCTCGTCTGCATGACTCAAGACTGACTGCATTGTGAAAAGTTATTGTAGTCTTCATTTTGATTTATACGAGACAGAGAGATATTTTCTGCACAGATGCAGCTGTGCACAGACCTTTGCTGCACAATGACTCCATTTGTCACATGTTTCCGAGCTTTATTGTCATTGTTTGCTTCTTGTGAAGCCAATAAATGTTGGTGCTTGCAGCGTGGTTTGTTTATAGCTGTGTGTGCACATCCCCAGACACACTGCCATAACAAATGACAGCCTGATGGCAAAGTCGACCCTTTGGGACCACTGAAACAACAAAAACATCAGGACAAGTGCAATGCACAAAGTATAAATTTCTGTAATGTCCTGCGGGACCAGGTTTTATGGTACATAGACACACTAAATTAATGAACGTAAACAAACATTTTACATCTTGTAGATGTTAACGTTTCTGTTGATTTTAGTTGTTGGAACCAAATTCAATGGCATAAAATTAGCGATCCTCCCATGCAGTTTGCATTAACAAAATCGGAATAAAACGGCTTAGATGGGACTGCAACGCCATGGCAACCTTGTGTTATCCGTGTTACACTCACCATCACTCGGCTGCAGCGCAGTGGGAGTCTGTGGAGTGACAAACGAGGATTCTCTGTTATATGGAGAAGTCTACATCTGACAGATGGACAAAGCACAGGCCTATGTAAGAACACCTGTCCATTTTTCTAATATTTTATACGTATTTTGCTTTTTGTGTAACAAATGACTCAGGCCATCCAAGCATCAGTATGTGTTCACATATAACGTGTTATAAAGGTTTAATAAAATAAAAGCTTTTCATTTGTTTAAGCATAGAGACAAAACTTAAAAAGAACACTCCCAGAACAAAAGAAAAAGTGACCTCAAACTTGAACTTACATGAATGCCACTTCATGCATTATCAGAATTAGCTGTGTTGTAATTTGTTCAAAACTACATCTACATACACATTTTGTCATTTACACTCTGATGAGTACACAAGATGAGTGGTTGTGGTTAGTTGTGCAACAGTTTTTGCAATAAAAACTATAAAGTGTGTTTAGTAGAGCTTGTAGCTTCAGTAGAAAAGCACTTTGTCATCATGTGACAAATTCACAACCATTTGACCAACATATTTCCTGCCCACAACCCCCTGAGCTGCTTACTCAACCATAATTGACTCCCAATATGGACTTCAACTTGTCTGTGCACCTTCTGCATGAATCTGTATGTCCGCATCGCAACCGTGGTCATGCAGGCGGCTTGCTCAACTGGAGGGATCGCACAGCTTATTACACACAACTCAATTACATATGCAGCACATGAGCTACGGGCTCACCTGATGCCCACTGTCCTCATCTGGGCTCGCACACTGTTCCCACCAACAGAATTGTTCCTCTTGCTTTGTCCCAAACAGTAAAGGAAAGCTTTTAAATACTCATGTATAATTGTACTGTGCTGAATGTATGAACTGTTTGTGTTTTTAAATTCACTAGTAGTTATTTAAAATGTATCTAATAGGATTTTGGAACTTATATCACTTAGTTTCTTGTAAAACACAGTCGGATTTGATTGAATATAGCATATTTGACTTTCCTTAAATGGGCACAAATGATGTCCAGGTAGCATTTACCATCAAACTGTCAGTCCGTGTTCTTTCTAGATGCTGTGGACAAGTCTGGCTAACAAATCAAATCCGGCACTGGAAACAGGTGGAGCTGGCGAGCTGATGAGATGCAGAAGCAGTTGCATGTAATGCCCAAATCAGCTTGACATCTTAAATGGGCCACCCTAATGGTGATGACAGTGTGCAAGCTCAGCTGACATAAGATGACACAGAGATCAGCCTCACCTCCACTTCTTCAGCGCAGCTTACCTTAGTGCTGTTGATCCTTCAGATGATAAACAGTAACAGACAACCAGCTACAATAAAAAAAAAAGGAAATTGTCTGTGCTTTCTCTTAATATTGTGATATTTACAAAACATTTTGCAAGCTTATCAAGTTTCAGAAAGTTTAAAGACCTTTTTTTCCACACCTTTTATTTTGGTGCTAAGAAAACATCTAAGCAAAGCAAAGGAATATTAATTTTGCTTGTCTAACATGATGGTCAAGGAGTTCTGCTAAAGGACAGAAGCTTATTATAAATGTCAAATAGAACAGAAACACAAATAACAAAGAAAAAATTCAGCAATACTTCACTACTGAGTAGCATGGCAAATCGGTGCAAGGCTGCTTCTCCCTGTCTTAAAATCCACTGGAATTACCTAATTTGCATAAAAGGTTGCAAAGTTATATTAGTCAAAAGAAGGTCAACACTGGAGCAAAAGCTTTGGTGTACAAAGGATCGAGGACCTGTTTTCCCTATCCCAGTATTTACTTTTTTCTTTGTGCCACGTTCGCACCACTATCGCCATCAGTATTCAAGCCACCACGCGTACGGTGCACTAATGCATTAACATCGGGTAGCATCAAACCAATTGTTAAAATGCCCAGCCCAAATATATAATAAAATGCGTCTCTTTTACGCATCTCTCTGCTGCAGTTTAATACCTTCTCTCACACAAGTCCACTTCATCAAGACATTGTTGCATCACTGGCCTTAATGTAGATGCGAAAACAACCAAATCTGTTGGAAGACAGCGGAGACGAATTGGTAAGAAATACCCACACACAACTCTAAAAATTCACTCTGATGAATAGTTAGATGTTTAACATCAGGGAGATTTAATATGGAGCCTTTAAAATATCCCTATATATAAAATAATAAATGCTGAAAATATTTTTTTTTACATATTCCCTCTCACCTTACTGCCTTTGGGGTTATGATATGTGTGAGTCTGTACTCTATGAGTCCCAGCAGGATCTGTATTTTGCTCACCGGGTGTACTTCCTGTGTTGGAGGACGACCTTTAGATGAGCTTTAAACCAACGCCACATGGTTCCGGTGTGTAAATATTAACAACCTCAGCGTGAAGACCACTTCAACTGACACGCCAGGGGGTGTTCTCATCAAAACTGCCTCTTAAAATCACATATCAGGAATATGGGACACAAGATCTTGGAAGATACATAATCAAAATTTGACGGGTGAGACCAAATAAATTTTTTTTCTTTATTTGATAGAAGAGTGATAGCACTGGAAGACAAACCAAAATGTTCTTGGACTTCTGGTCCTCATTATGTTTCCATTTGTCAGTTGTGGTGCTTATTACTGACTAGGGCTTTATAAACGTAGAATTCTGGTTTAGTGAGCTGAAAGTGACAGGAGGCAGGGGATGCCTGGTTTAGTGTGACAGCGCAAAAGACGTGTGCTCTGATGCACTCTTCATGCCAGCTCCAAAAGCCCCGTTTCCACCTGGAGCTCAGCGTTTTTCTCCATGTGTGACATTTTAAATGACACTCAAAGCCTTCTGCACTTTTCCTGGTTTTGTCACATGGCCGATTGCAGAGAGGGGACATTATCAGAGCTTGGTAAAAAAAAAAACAGGCCACTCTTTAAAAATGTAACTGGTTGTTTGGCAGATGAATTTAATTAAGAGGTTTTGTCAACAGGATTAGTTTAAAATATTTAGGGTATGCTTTTTTTATTTTTTTTCCAGAGGCTTGTGCCCAAATGCAGCAGGTTTCTTAGCTGAGCTAGAGTTCCACAAAGCTAAATCGGGGTCAGGCAGACAGGGTTCAACAAAGAGCATAGGAGGACCAAAGGAGAAACAGATTCAGGGCAGGCAAACTGAGTCAAATACAGAACAGGGTCAAGAAGGGATAAACTCTGGCCTAGATATAAGAAGGCTGAGTGGCACAAACAATACTTCACTCTGAGTGTGGCTCAGTGCAGTGTTTAAGTATTCTGTGATTGATTGAGTGAATGAGAGACAGGTGCGCGGCATCCAGGAAGTGTGCGCTGGGGTTGCTGGGAGATGTAGTGTGGTTAGATCTGTGGAGATGGTTCCAGCTGGTGATAATATCCTGCTATTGTGGTAAATTCTTGAATTCTCTTGTTTTGTTTCCTCATTTGTTTTTCTTAAAGAAAGAACAACTTTATAAAATAAGTTTTAAAAACCCTTATGCAACTTAAATATTGATTATAAATGTAGATTTTACCAAACCTCACATCCAGTCTTGCAACATGGCATTTGGCAGTCTGATTCTGCAAGTCCTCCCATTAAAAAGGATGAGTGACATCTGTAATACTTTTGAGAATAAAAACAGAATCCAGAAAATCACTTGTATGCTTTTTAAACAATTTGTTTTAATAATGTTGCAGAAAATAAGGATGTATTCCTAAAAACAGACTAGAATTCTGTCTCTAACAGACCTATTACTTGATTTGCTCTTGAACCGCTTTTCTACACGACAGAATCAACTAATTCACCTTGATTGCATAAACACTTTACTGTAAAGTGCACCAAAACGGCACAAAGCGAATTTTCTCCACTTCAGTATCTGCTGGAAATACGTTAAATTGCGTAAATGGTTGAAGAGTCACAGAAGTAGAACATTGGAGCAAAAACTCTGATGTCAAAGGGGTAAATCTTGATTTTGCAGGACTTAACTCTTTAACTGGGTAAAAATGAGTCAACTTATCATTGCTTTCTTCTTTTACACAGACATTAGATCTAACTGTTTCAGTGTTTAGATGAACAGGAAGCATAGCTCCTCTAAACAATGCCAGTAATAAGTAGGAAAACATTGTCAAAAGACTTTTTTATCAGCAGATAGAAAGATGAAGGATTTTCAGAGAACTTTTCTTTCCACGATAAGCTTAAAGATATTTCTTTGCAAGTTTCTTTCTTTCCCCTTTAAATCCACATTTGTACCTGATGACAGTCATTGTGTTGCTTGAGGAAGCAGCTCCTCTGGCAGTTTAGCCCTTTTGCCTTCATTCTGCTGACTCCAGCTGCTAAAATCAGAAGCAGCTCATCTGATCACAAAGCAAACTGATTTGTTTGGTTCGCTAAGCGTTTCTTGTCAGCTTTTCTCTGCTTGGCGGAATAGTGAAAAAGAAAAAATAAACAGGATTGTGTGTGTGTGTGTGTGTGCTTGTGAAAGCACTGGCAGGTATTGACTTAATACAGGTCATTCATAAGCAGTGATTGTATTAACACCATTTAAATAAAGGTTTCAAACAAGTACATGTCTGCTTGACTTGTTCCTGGTAACTAGTTACTTTTACTATAGAGTAATTCAGTTACTAACAAAAAGTGGGATGAATTAGTGAGTTACTATAACAACGTGTTTTTTAGAGTAAAGTCCCAACATTGTTTGTTAGAAGTTAAATTATCGCAACTTCATGATGTCATTTGTCTCTTTGATTAATGGCTTCTAGTCCCAAAATAGATTTAAATTGGAAAGGAAAGAAATAATTAAGGACACAAAGTAACAGTGTATTTGTGCTGATTTACTGACATATTTTGTCTGCATTTTAGTTTTGAATTGAATTTATAGATACAAAGTACATTTCTCGAAAAGGACACAAAAGGTTACCTGCGTAGTTTAATTTTTGCCGGGGCCTTGAGACAACCTTGATGATGAATTGGTGCTTTATAAATAAATTAAACTGATGAATGCTAAAAAAAATTAAAAAATCTAGAACAGATTAAAAAAAAAGTCAACTCTTCTGCCTTGTTTTGCTCAAAACATGAGATATACTTGAAAGTATATTTCATCCAGGTGAACAATTTCTTGAGGCTTCTATTTAGAGATATAGTGTTCCCTTGTTTATCGCAGGGGTTATGTTCTACAAAAAAACTTTGTACACGTCTCTCAGGCAGACATGTACATTTTCACACTTTTCTCGTCTTGTTTAAACTCTCAAAGCTCAAACCTTCAAGAAAGCCCATAATATAGAATGAAAACAAATCAATACAGATTTGGCAAACTGAATGCAGTTCGTACAGGAGAAACTGTCACAGAGAGGTTGATTGACAAAGTCTACAGCACTAATTGGGAGGCAGAACACAATTTCCTTAAAAAAAAACATGCGCAATTGCAATTAAATGTTTTTTTAATTAAAAGTCTGATTTTAACATCAAATACTGAGAATTCTATGAGGTTCCCTTCCTGTTTTTGTGTACATTTGTTTAAAAACTTAACTGAACCATTACTCATGAACAAGTGTTTATTCTTTTTATTAGACCCACTTGCTTGGATGTAGCAAAAACAACTTGATGAACGAGAAAACCTCCGACTTTCAAGCAAACACGCATTGTATTGTGCCATCGCATCAACCTTTCAGTGTGTTTTGGTCGATAGTCTACATGTGACATCATTGAGAAATCACTCTCTCTGGATCTGTTCAATGGGATTGTCAGCCAACACTGGCCTCTCACCTCCAAACCAACAATCAGCATCTGTTTCACAGCCTGCAGTTCATGTGTCAGACAGAGTGTGCACGTAGCTGCTTGACTAATGGTCAGGTTGACATTTACACTACACCCAAGAGCAAAGGATGAGCTTGTAAAATACCAAGGGTTATGTAAAGGTCTGTTCAAATGGGATTAGTTGCTCCAAAGGAGGTCAAGTTTGTAATTTTTTGGTTTGTGCAGGGAAGCGTTCTTTAATATAAGCAAATGCAGGCGCAGCGGCAGGCAGAAGCAGTGCAGATGCTTCACCAGGCAAATAAATGAATGCCCAATGAAATCATTCCACAACACCCTGGTGTTGAAGGGTTTTATTCTACTCGAGAGTCCTGCAAAGACCCATTGCTCAAAGTTTGATTTCTAACACCAGATAGCATTTTGCAGTAACAGAAAACCTGATATTCAATATGTTTTTTGGCTTTTTAGAACAAGTTTTTAGCATTTATTAGGTTTATGGTATTTTCGTCCTTTTGGTGTTGTTGTGAAATATTGTTTCTGTAGCTCAACTTTTGTACCCTTGTGTGTGGGGTGTGTGTGACATAGTTTTAAACATTTTATCTCTTTTCATCTACTTTTTTATTATGTGTACTTTTACAGAACCAATTTGAAGTCTGAATACACCAAAGTGGACCTTGGAAACCACTCTTGGACCCATCTTTGGAGGTGGTCTCTGTTTGTTTCCAATCTGATGGAGCTTCGTTGTACTTTGAAATTCCTCAGTCTGAATAGGCCACTGTGGTCATTTCTGGGATTTAAACAGAGTAGGAAGGTAGCAAGCATGACGATGAGACATGGCAACTCATTGAAATATGGTCAAATTAATGCAGGCTTATAAAAACAACTTTTAAGGTGAAACACATTGCTTCTCACTGACAATCTCTATGTCATAAACACATATCTGTGTACCTTCTTAGCTGACATCTTCTCAATAACCACCTTTTTCTACCATACAAAAGTAGAAAAAAGGGATGTACTTGACGTTGATACAGATGTTCAAAACTAGTCAAGAAAATATAAAGTTTGAATAAGTGAATTACCTTGACAAGGACTGAAAAGCGCAGGTTTTCCGGCCTCATTGTTCCTGGCCAATGATTGAAACAAATCTTTAGTCTTTTGTTTCAAGCTTTAGTTTGAAACAGAAATGTCTGCTTGACAGGAGTCTGAATACAGGTCAAACGTCATATTCAGGACTCAATCTGGACCAAATTAAGCAGACTCGGTCCCCTTAATATGAAGCATTACCTTACATTTTGTTTCATTGTTAGAAAAGTAATTTAAAAAGCAGAGATTACTTGTTTCTATACCATATAGTCATTAGATTGATCTTTATGTTTGCTTTCTACTCTGTTTCAGTGTGCTGTGCGGCTCAGGGGGAACATGCCACATTAGCTAAAAATATCAATAAAGCTTCACTGGTACAGACAAGATAAGGAAAACAAATGGCTGAGTTAAAGCTGGAGTGGAAGAAAGCAGCATTACATAACACGGCTTAAACTCAGATGTGAGTTAGGGGGAGAAATTAAAGAGGACAGAACACTTACTGTACTGCAAATTGCTCGTCTGATGAACGTCTTCACATGCTGCCGGTCAGAGTTAAATTATGTTAGTTTACTACGTTTGCAGCAGCGAGGGAGTTTAGAGATAAAATCACATCAGATGGAAAATGCTGTCTTTTTGTCTTCCATGTCCCCCACAAAAAATAAACAAACCCTAATTTGTATTTACTGACAAAGTTAAGTAAGAAAAAAATAAACAGATTATATCCCCTGGACACTCATTACTATATTTATATTCATATTAGGGCTTTGGACAAAACACATCAACAGTTAAACACTTAAACCATCCTGGCATCACGCTTTAATAGGATTAGAATCTGTTTTGTTGGGGCAATGCTGTACGATGAGCCGCTCTACTCCAATTCAGCCAGAGGTCATTTCAATAATCTAAGATTATTCCTTGTTTTGCGAGGTAGAAAAATGTGCACGTTTCCTACATCTATACTTTCAGACTAAAGGACAGCGGGAACTCAGATCATACAAACAATTCCAGTTTGCTCAGCGTGTTTGTACAAAGATGTTTCAAAACGCTGCAGGAGGGGGAACTGCATGTTCCATATAATGTATGGATGAAGGGCATTTCCAGTGATTACATTATGCCAAGGTTACATTTAAGCGCAAAGGAACCAAAGATGTTGTCATTATATCTTTCCTCAACCGACTTATTGGTCTGTGTATTTCTATGAGTAACTATATATGTCCTATTGTGTTAACAATATAAGATATTTGCTTAAAAAAGTTTCAACATTTGCAAATATTTGGCAGAGAGCTATGGACCATTTTTGTGTTTCTTAATTTCGTTAGGTGTACTACAACTGCACCCTGCGACAGGCTGGTGACCTGTCCAGGGTGTACCCTGCCTTTGCCTGACAGTAGCCTGGACAGGCTCCAGGACACAGTGGGTTAACATAAATTGAAAAGATGGCTAGATGGATGGATATTTGCACTTCTTGAGCAAACAGATGTTGAGCAAACAGATGAGAGCTTAAAGCCTCTTGTGTTTGGCATATTTTACTTTTACAACAGGGGTTATGAATCTCACACAGTAGGTGTATATTTGAATTAACCCGTTTTGTAATTTAGGTTAAACTTTATTCATCTTACTTATATTTGTGACAGTTTTTTTTTTGTTAGTTTTTTGTTGGAAAGAAAAGAGAGGAAGGATATTTGCACTTTCTAGCACGGAGTCTTCGTGATAATAAGTTAAGGCGGAACTCGTAACTTCCTGTTTAAGTCAGGTTTAAAAAAATAATCCCTGACGTCCAATCCATGTAGTTGGCACTACATCTCCCATGGTGCATTGTGTTAAAGTGACTCAGGGTAAAAATGAGTCTTCCCTGTTAAACATCTTGAAACCAGAATTTGGTCCAAGTCATCTTTCTAACTGAAACACTTTTCTAATAATGTCTGGATTATTTTATATGTTAAATTTAAGAAGAAGTAAAAACAACATTTAAGAAACAGTATTAAGATTAAGTGGCCAACAGACACAATTAAACTAAATTGAAACAATTTCATAATCTAAAAAGAAATAAAACATTTTTCTTAAAGATTTCAAAGACTTCATTTTTGATTAAGACAAAATAAAAACTATTAAAACTTCAACATGTTCACTTTTTGTGTAGCTACAGAAAATATAAATACAATGTTAGTCTTTTTGTGTAAAATTTATCAAACATATTGTGATCATATTGTTTAAAAATTGCAGTTGCCTTTGCACCGCGACATTTTTAAAAAAAAATCACTTTTTAGAAAGAATATATTTGTTTTTTGTGAGGTTACATAAAATTGCGTGTTAATAAACTGAAGGGAAAAACCAGGGTAAAATTACAAATAATTTAGTTGAAAATTAATACTGAAAACTCAATACACAACAAATGGTATTATAATATAATTTAGCAAATTACACTAAGAAACAATAAAAACAAATAAAAATGCAGATTCTACAGTGGGCAGCGGCCATGGTCGAGAGGTGGAGTGGTCAACCCGAAGTCAGCAGATCTTTGTTTTGCCGAAGTGTCCTTGGGCAAGACAATGAACCCCACATTCCTCCTGATGGTTATAGGTTGACGCCAGTGTTCAGTGTGTGAATGTGTGTGTGTATGGGTGAATGGGACTGTGACTGGTAGAAAATATCAGTATACGTCTTTTTACCATTTTATTGCTCTTTTTAAGTATTTTTGCTACATTGTTCCAGTTCCTAACATGATGCATGTTCATACTTCTTCATTGTTCTTAAGTATTTGTTTAATTGCTGTGTCTTTGCATAATTAATAAGGTATAAACCTTCTATTTTTTCATTTCTTGGGATCTTTTTGAACATGAAATTTCATCTTTGCCCTTCTTTTTTAATCAAAAAAGCTTCTGGAGACTCTTTGACGATCTTGTATGGAGTCATCAAGCCACATTAGACACTTTTCCACAGTATAAGGCGAACCTAAGAGCCTTAATTATTCTCAAAAACTGAGTGCGCCTTAATATCCACAGCACCTTAATTCTGGTTGTGCTTCCTGATGTCAAAGCAATTTTGAGAATGTACTTACTTACTGTGAAGCAGTTAATAAAGATTGACTGACTTATCTCTGATTCTTTTGTCTTGTTTAATTCACCTTAGGGTTTAGTGGGCCTTATAAATGAAATAGGTTAAACAATTGATGGTGCGTCTTATTATCCAGTGTGCTGTATTGTAGGGAAATACAGTACTAAGAGATAAAAATGCTAGAAAATTCCCACAGTTTTTCACAATAAGAGGTGATGGGTCATCAGTGGTGTCTTTATATAAGACACCACTTTGAGGGCCATGAAAATCCCATGATGCAGTTCAAAATAGTGATTATAAAAGTCTTCCCTGGACGACTTTTTTCTTCTTCTAATTTCTATGTAAAATTAAGGCATGCCTCTCTACTGGCAGCTGTGGATGAAAAGATGTTAAACTTTTCTCAAGTCTTTGTATTTTCTAGCTGCAGCTAAGAAGCTAAGACAAGAAAGGGGGTTTGGAGGGGCAGAAAGAAATTATGCAAGCAGCTGTTGGAGCGAGACAAGTATTTCTAAATTCATGGGTTGGGTTGAGGCGCTTTCACTCAACACCCCTGAGATCAACCTGCAGTTTGTTGTTTCACTGAAGAAGATGATGGAACCCTGGCGTCAGCCTGTCTCGGGGAGATAACATAATTTTTCCCTTCCAAAAAAAGCAACATGCATTCATTCTTTTTTCTGACTACAAGCCAATTTGTGTTGGCAGAGTCAGTTAACAACTGAGGTTTTCTGCCTTTCTGTGCTTTTATATTGGGCTTTTGGATAAAATAGGAAAACAATTAACTGTTGAAAAAGGACAGAAAAGCGTCTCACACCCAAAAGAAAACTATAAATGAGTGCTTTATTTTTTTTTCTCCTAGCTAAGTATCTTGCTAAAATGTCAGACATTTACAATAAGCATCCTCCAAAGACCAACATTTAAATGAGCCAGTCTTCTGAAGAAAGCAAGGGTGTAGTAGAGGACACAGACAGGGTTGCTTGTCTCAGTACTCCATCTATCCATTTTCTTTGGCTTATTCAGGAACAGGGGTGCACAGGGGCAGCAGTCATAGCAAAGATACCCAGACTTTCCTCTCTCCTGCCCGGTTAACTCCCATCATAACACAGTGGGTTTAAGAGCTTGAGTGATCCTAGGAGCTCAACTGTCGAAGGCTAACACCCCTGGTAGGGTTTCCAAATAGAGACAGCTCAGAATCTCCAAAAGAGTCAACAAGAAGAGGGTCCAGTTATGTTCCCCGCATTGGGCATCACCAGAATCCCACCTTGAAGCCCGGCCTGTGATTTCTTCTTACGGGCTCCATTTGGGTCCAACCTGATGGAATGACGTGGGGAGCTTGTGAGTGGTGTAATGTTGTTTGGGTAGCAGTGATAATGAAGGCGCTGACTTTGTAAAACAACTGTAAGTGTGTCTGCTGTGCTGCTGAGACAGAATAGCAACATTAATTCCTGAGTTTTGTCATAATGGTCAAGAAGGTTTTGGCTATAAAAAACAAAGGACGCATTTTTTTTTTAAATAACGGAAATGAGTAGCAGTGGATGCAGTTTGCTTGTCTTGTAAATGTTGTGTATTTTTGCACTACTTTCTGGAAGAGAAAACATAAAACCAAACAGCTGTATAAGAATTTAAAAGAGCTCTTTCAAGCATAAAAACTGTATTTAAGATCTTTATACTAAATGCAAGAATATGAACTACACTTTTAGCATTTTGTTGGTCTTAACTCTGTTTATGCAGATGCAGCTGATTTCCCCTCTAATTATTTTCTGGAGATGAGCACAGTGAGAAACTAATGAACAGTCTAATGAGACACGTTTTTTTTCCCTGCTCATCAGCACAGTCAAGTTAACAACACAACTTATCTGAAAAGTAACTAGTTTTATTTTTGTAAAAATCACACAGATTTACAGAAAATAATGCTTATTTAAATACTCTTCTAATATTCAATTGCTTTAAACATTCTCTTGACAAACTGACTGCGGAACAGATAAGTAAATTAAGTATAAAAAAAGAAAAGTTAACAAATGAAAATTATAATTAAATTTTATCTTTCATTTTTGGTAAGGTCTTGGCACTGATGTCAAAGACTTACTGACCTTCGGCACATGAAACAAAGGTTAGAATGGCACCATAGAAGAGGAGCTCAATAAAACAGTGGGTGCAGCATTTATTTCTCCCAAAAGCAGGTCTCTGTCTGAGATATGAAAAGAAAGGGTCATCTGAGGATGACAATCAAGCCAATCTGACAAAGTTTTCCTTTTATTTCTATTTTTAATTTCTTTTTCATTCTGTGTATGCATTAATCAAAAACAAAGCTGTCATTGTAGTTCATTATATCAATAGAGGAAACAGACTATCTACATGACAGTATGGGTCTTAATCTCAATAGCAGAGGCTCTGCTGCATCCACCTCCCTCTACTTTGTGACCCCCATATCCCCACTACACAGTTTTCATGAAAAAAAAAAACAATACAGAAGAAAGTATTTTAAATAAGGCTGTAGGTTTATTTTTGGTTTAAAGTAAGACTTTGTTACCATAGTTGTAAATGATAAACAGCTCTTTTCTGAAACCAGCCCCTAGTGGTTTATCCATGTACTACATGTGGTGCTTGATATTTGCAGGGGGATTGTAATTGTTTTTCATGTCACTGTTAAATTCAACTTCGATGACCACTTTAATGTGTGTTTTTCTATAGGTTGAATTTGACATTGAAACAAAATGGAGACTGTTGACTCCTCAGCTCCAAAATGGCCTTTACAAGCCTGTCAAACCACAGGTCAGTTTATTCTAGCCTGTTTGAAAAAAAAAAAAAACAGTGTTCAACTAATTAATTAATAAGCTTCAAGATTTTCAGGGGAGGAACAGCTTCAGTAAGCTTTGCTACAATGTGAATCAAACTTTCTGATGTACATCTAAACCACTATTTTAATGTAGAAACTTCTCTTTTTGAAATATTAATCACACGTGTTTCATTTCTTGCACTGAGACAGTTCACGCTCTCCTTCACATCAAGTTTTTCTGGATGCCTTTGATATGATGAGAACCTCTGGTGATCAGCAGAAGAGACCTGCACTTTATTCTTTAATGACCTCCCACCGGTGCCATTACAGCGAGCTGCACAGAAACTCCACCTCACCTCTTTCCTAGACTCATCCCTCCTCCGCCCGCTCTGCCTGACCACTGTGGCTGGCTGCTTGCCTACCCATCTGTCAAATCTGTCCATCTCCTCTTCCCCCAGTTCTCCTCCATCATCACATGTCCTGTCTGTCGCCTTTGCTTCCTCCACCTTCTGGACAGAGGAGGCGCTCTTCATCCTGTCAGGATTTCCACTCCTCCGTCCCTAAGCATGTCAGAGACGTGTTTCCCCCTGTTGACAGACACGTCTCTGAAAATGGCTTTTCCTTGCGAAAAGTCTCACTGGCAGGCAAATCAGTCAGAATGTTACAAAGATCAAATATCTCACAAAAAAAAAAAAGAAAAAGAAAAAAGCTTGGAACTGATGCAACATTTGCACAAAGATGAAGGGAACACTCCACATTTCAGCTCAGGTGAAATTCCACAACACCTACACACTTTTCCTGCTTTCCCCCCGCATATATCCTTCCCTTCCATTGCATGAGTTTTACTCAAACTTACATTTGATTTCCATCTAATAAATCTTTAACTTTCAAATATTTTTCCATATTTTTGCTTCTTGTGTTATCTTAGATGATCCCACCCTTACATTGACATGTTCTCCCTACCATGACAAAGGTGGATAAAGGTGGAAAGATTTCATGTGATCCATGGACACCAGTGAGGTTTACAAATCATTGAAGAAAAAAGGTTCAACACACTGTCTAGTGGGTCTAGATGACCCAACTCCCCATGTTAAAGTGCCTAGGAGAGCACTAGGGTTACATAGTTTCTCAGGACTAGCTTTGAGACACATCAAAGAAGTACCCAAGTGGTTAAACTCTTTAACCCGGTAGCTTAAGCTCCAGTGTTGACATTTTTTCAACAACACTATTTCTTCAAACGTTGACGCAATTAACATAAATCCAACAACTGCTGAAGCTCAGAAAAGCAGTTTTGCACTGTTATGCAACATTTTACGTTAGTAATGTGTTATTAAGTGTTGCCGTGACATCGCAGGTGTCAAAGGGTTAAATAGATACAAATATTTAAAAAGCTGGAAAATTAACACAAGTCGAATTGAACATTTTAAAATAGAACGTCTACTAAACTTGTGTTTTTATAAGATTTAAAAAACAATATCTGCATTTTATTTGTCACGTTTTCATTCTAATGATCTCGTCTTTTTCTTTGCTGGTGTCTGCAGGTAAGTTGAGGAGGATCGTGGTGCGTCAGCTGTGGCCTTTGGTGAACCTTCATAGTGCAGAGTCGCTCCCCCTCTGAGGATTTTAGTAATTACTTCAGCGTTGCCCCACAAAAGCTCCATAAAGATGAAGGCAAAAAAAACTGCTGACAGTGAGAGGGAAATGTAAAGTGGTTCGCTCTGAGACCCCCATCTTCACAGCCTTAACGCTCAATACCAATTATCACCCTCCAACGTTGGCTTCATTAACACGTTACCTCAATTAACCATAAGCCCATAACAGATGAGCAAGCAGATTTGATCAGGGTTCGACCAGGAAGCAGCTAGGAGACGGTTGACTTCAGAATGTCAAACAAACCTGTTTGTTTGCTTCGAACAGAACAACTCTTCGGTTGATCTACTCTGGTTTGTTAACTGAGATGATCTAAAAATGCAGATAGCTGAGAGTCAGCTCAGACTCAGCTGGTATCCAAATGATTTATGCATGAAGCAGTCAGCAGCTCTAAGTGGCTGCATTTAATCAGTCAAAGCTAATGCAGTGCACGGCGAATCATTTTCAGGCGGTGGAGATGCACCTGTGAGTGATAATCAGAGCTGGACCTCAGAAAAAAACTGTGAATCACTGAGGTTTAATACAAGTGGAGGCCGTTGACGCAATGGTCAAGAGCCTAGCAACTCTTAGGATGTCTAATTAAAGTGTAGTTTGAATGACACTGCAAAGATGATCACTGTTTTATTCCACTTACAATGAAATTCTTCTCATTTGAAAAAAAAAAGGAGGCCTTTATTAAGAAAAATAATTTTTTATAACTGCATTAATTGTCATGGCACCTCTGTCAGCCCCGCCCCTCTGCTCTGCTCCTGACTCCACCAGCTGTGACCAATTCATCCTCATCAACTCTGCCCTTCTTAAGGAGACCCAGCTCCACAACTCATCGCCAGATCGTTAACCCTTATGGTGACTAACCTGGTCTCAGTCTCGCTCATGTTTATGCATCCTATGCTGACCTTGCAACTGACCTTACTATTCCTGTCTCAGGATTCCTGCTCGCCAGTGTCACCTGTGTAGAAGTCAGTTCGAGCCCCCCTGCTTTTCTGGAAATACCACCCTCTGCTAGCCGCGCTACTACCTCCAGCCACGCCTCAAGCTTCACTCCTCTCTGGATCACATTCACGCCAGCAACATCTTCCTGGAAGGAAAGAATAAAAACCCTTTCTTACCTCTCATCTACCTGCGTCCTCATTCTGGGTTCCAGCATCTGGGTCTGCCGCTCCTCCGAATCATGACATTAATCTTTTTATTGATTAAGCGTAAACTCTCTGAATTAGACTAACTTGCCAAAAAAGGTTATGTCAAGTAAATAGAGTGAAATTAATGGCTAAACTAATTCATATTTAACCACTTGCATCAAATGAAGCAGGCTAAGCCTTAGTTAGAACTGCCCTTACAAATGTATAAGGGATTACTGTAATTAAAAAATGGACAAGGGGGCAAGATTGTAGGTTGCTCTGTCAGCGCAAAGAGCAAAATGTTCATACACATTTTTCTATGGGGTTTCTGCAGGTAACGGATGGTAGTGATTGCTAATGAACTCAAGAGTAAAAGCTGATTTTCACTGATCTGTTTTCGGTGCAGCACTATTGTGTTGCATTGACCCAAAACAATCGACCCTTCATTAATCGTGTCGGCGTCTGACATCCGCCTCTCTGCACCACAACGCAAGCTTTACACAGGAGTCATATTTCCAGTCCGTCTACGCATCAATGTCGCGATAAAAAGATGAAAGAACCAGAAACAGGTTTCCAATTAAAAACTTATAACCTGTGTAATTTTAAAACAAAGCCTATATTTTATCTTTACCACAAAAAAACCACTCAAGTTTAATTTTGGAAGCACATAAACATAATCTATGACCCAAAACATACATTTTACATAGACTCAGTGAGGAGTATGGGGCATGGGGCCTGATTGACAATGTTTTGGATGAACGAAGAGAGTGGGACGAACTATTCGACACAGGGGTGTCAGGATACTTCATTGGGAGCCGGGGGGGGGGGGGGGGGGACCAGAGACGCAACAGAGAAAATATAAACTAACTGTTGTGTGACGGATTCACCACGCAATGCAACAGAGATGCACTACAGACAGACCAGTGCAAATTCGGGGTTAGGCTTAAATATGTGCTGAAACTAACCCAATGTACAGAGCCTGGCTACAAAAAGCAAACAGGTCAAACTGCAGGAGGCACCATGATGAAATATGAGAGCGGGCAATCCTTAAAACAGAAAACAGGTTTTAAAGAAAACGTCACATTTAAAGTTTAGACATCAAAGAACAATATTTAGAAGCACAGACTCTGACTATTTTGTTGGTTACAGTCGCCAAAGAAAGTGTACAAGTATATGAAGGAAAAACAAGACAACAAAACAACCAAGAATGGTTGTGTACTGCTCTGTGGTATAAATCCATAAATCACACGCAGACCCACAAACACCTTCCAGCACATACATTAGGAAGATAAGGAAGATAAGTTACCTGCCACCATTGGCAGGTATTTTTTTCAGAGCGTGCGCTTCTATAACTCCCTAGCATCTGTTGAGCACAAAATAATACAGATTGGAAGAAAAGATCTGCCTTTTTTGAAAACAGATGTTGGAATGCGTAAAATGGTCAGTGCTAGAAAAATTATACTTAGATTTCCTACACATTTCTATTCGAAACATTTTGTATGTCAAAAACTTAAGTGTATAAAATATTTGTAAAAATTCAAAGCAACAGTTATATTATAAAAAAATGTCCATTAACAATATTTTTTAACCCCAAATCAGTGTGTTGCTGCCTTGTTAGCAGCTTAGACTGACAAACGTTCATTTAAAAGTTAGTGGAAAAAAAGAATTCAGACGTTTCTTGTCAGCTCCAGTTTCCATATTTCCCGTTTTCCCAGCGTAAGCAGCGGCGCCGTGCGTTAACCCAAGCAGGCACTAATGTCAAATGGACAACAAAGAGTTCCATTTAACAGCTTCTTTCTGCTCATTTAATATTTAATGCTCGTGTGTGGGAGCAGAAACCTCCATTATTTAGAAGCCAAACAGAACACAAAGCTTTGGTTTCCACAGAGAATCGCTTTGTTCACATGTTTAGTTGCATAAACCATTTTATTCACTCTAGAAATGAAAGAAGTCAAAACTCCCCAGACAATTTTTGGATGAATAAAATATTTCAATGTTAAAAACAATTAAAAGCATTATATGGAATATAAAACATAAAAATATGTTTTTATTATAAGGAACACGTGTTCTTATGTGTTAAACAATCCTTTCTAATTCATGGTTCTCTACTGCTGCTTTGAGTTTAATAAATAGCTTTAGTAAATGTGTTGCCACAAACTTTATTTTTACATTTTTATGTTATTTTATGGACAAAATTAAAAAAAAAAAAATTTCCACACTGAACAAAAATATAAACGCAACACTTTTTTTACTGTCATTTGTCAGGAGATGTTCTCAAAGATCTAAAACATTTTTTTACAAACACTTAATCATTTCTCCCAAATACTCCATCCCACCTCAGAGGTGTGCCATATCAAGATTCTGATTAGACAGCATACTTATTGCACAGGTGTGCCTTAGACTGGCCACAATATAACGTCACTCTGGAATGTGCCGTTTTGTTTTATTGGGGGGTCTGGGGACTAGGAAAACCAGTCAGTATCTGGTGTGACCACCATCTCCCTCATGAAGTGCAACACGTCTCCTTCGCGTAGAGTTGATCAGGTTGTGGAATGTGTCCTGTGGAATGTTGGTCCTCCACAATTCAAACCTCTCCACCAAATGTCAATGTGAAAGAATGGTTTCAGTTTTTCCCCTTTTCTGCTGTTGTTAAGTTTAGGCCATGTCAGACAGCCACTAAGCACATTTTGCGCATATCCAACGTATGAATTTTTACTCTTTTGTAATACATGAATGATTGCATTTGTCATTTGATTATATCTGTCGAGGGTTTCGGCAGGCGGGTCTTAATTTAAATTCCATTTTTAGCACTTCAAAATTTTTGGTCGGTTGAGAATTACGCAGTTTATGCAAATTTTGCCTAGTTTACACACAATATTATGTAATTCTTATGTAATTGTGTGTTATTTTTTCGAGATGCATATTTGTGGCTTTCCTTAAGATGTGTCTTTTTTTCTTTTCTTTCTTTTTTAACTTTCTTAACTGTCCAACAACTGAGCAAACAGATTAGAGCTGAAGGCCTTTTGTGTTGGAAAGGTTTTACTCTCACAAAAATAGGTTATATAGCTTCTAAAAGCCAGAGTGTAAATTTGTATAAATCCCTTTTTGTCATTCTGTTATTTTGTATTTATTTGTTATTTTGTTAACACGTATGTCTAACGGTCATTCACGCATGTACCACTGATGTATAACTTTATTATGCATATACGGTGCACATATCACATTAAAATTAGGTAATTGACACAGAAATCCCTAACGAATTGCACATAAACAGCACAAATAATTATTTGTGCTTCTTATGTAGTTTAACGTGGTTCAATTGTGATACATCTGTGAACATTTCACATAAAGACCACAACTTTTCTCACTTTTTCCATATATATTCATGTATGATTAATTTCCCTCCGTTCAATATGCGCAAAATGTACGTAGCGGCAGTGTGACATGGGCTTCAAGGCTGTGAAGAAACTGGATTTTCTAGAAAGGACTGTATTTGTATTAGTTCGTAACCCCGTCAGTTTCTTACACACAGAAATAATGAATAACGACTCAGAGACAGTTACTTATCTTTTGTAGATTTACTCCGCACAAAGACCACAGATTTGTACGCAGGGTTACAGACAGATGAACAAAGTGCATTCAAAGTCAGAACAAAGGGGTTCAGCAAACGGCCTGGCATATATACCTTGCATTTGCATATTCAGAACCTCATTCGATGGATCATGGTGTGAAAAACACACCCACAGACTGTTGCAGGCTAGATGCTCGAAGGTCAGAGCACCTAAAGTGTCAGATCTCTTGCAGACATTTGCCAGAACGCATACACCAGAACACACAAAGATGAAAAAGGGAGGATGTTAAAGGAATGTTGCGAGACAATAGTCTTGGTTGTGCTCTGTCTGGAGTGTAATATAATTTTGAGATGATAATACATAGTAAATCGAGGTTAAGCCATTAATGTAATAAAAGGTAAAAGTTAGTTTAATAAAATGCAAAAGGGAGTGTCTAACTATTCTGTTTCTAATCATTCCTAACAAAGGCCTTTACCAAAACTGCCTTTACGGACTGTCTGTGGGTGAAAAAAGGTCAAACCAGTAGGGGGCGTCCCTTAAGGTGGCTGTAGAAGCCTCAAAACACATCTGCACCCGATTTAAGATGCAACCTTCAACGGGCCCAGATAACCCAAAAACACCAGCATGGGTTAAGCGCTGTATGGGAACATGTGGCTAAAACACTTTTTGCATGTTTCACTGTTCGTAGAATTTCTCCACTTTTTAGCGTTTCTATTTTGCTTTGGCTTCAATTATTTAATTCAGTTTTTAACTTATGATTACACTTTTTTTACCAAAGATCACACAGCTTCACACCTCCACCTTAAAGAAAGGATTTCTTAATATGGATGGATTTTTTAATGGATACTAGTTTTTTTAAAAGGTTGCATCAAACAAAAACTATAACATGTTATAGTCTAAATACAAAACTTTAGAAACCCACAGCTCAATCCTCACATTTTCCAAGTGAAAACCTTATTTCAAAAAAGGAAGAAAATGACCTTCCAATTCCTTCACTTTAATTTAACCACCCCCAAAATGATGTGACGTTGGTTTAGTCCATCTCCGTCCAGAACTGGGTTGTTTGAGCAAAGGTGCCTCACGATGGTTTGCATCCTCACTCATTAAAGATTATAATTCCTGTTTTTGTTGTTGCGGTCATTAAAACCAACCCCCCCCTAGGGGAGCCACGTTCAGAAAATTAATGCAGATGTTAAGCAAACATGAAAGAAGCTATTTCTGAACAGACGCAGAGGGAAGGTCACACGAGCCACAGAAACAGAAGTGAAAGATTAAAAAATAAGGCTCCGAAAGAGCATGCAGCTCCGGACTGAAACATTTATGCTGGAGGAAGTTCAAAAATGCTGAACATTAATTGGATTTATGGTTCTGAAGTTCATAAATTCCAACCCAGTTGGAAAAGTGTTGGTGTGAAATGTCAAAGTGGTGCAAATTTCATGAATCTTACTCCAGGCTTTTTCTTTCACAGCTCTATTCCAATAGACAAAAGACTTTGTGTCATATAATTCCCGCCGGGCACAAACCATAATTATTTTTCTTCTTCTCCATGATCAATTTTCACACGGTTGGTTTGAATTAAGGGGAACGCCATCCATATGTCACTAACCAGTCTGAGTCCCTGGTTAGTCAACGATTGATCTGGTTCACCTTTCAATGTAGAGCCTGAAAACAGACTTAGAAATTTGCTATGGTATGCGTATATAAATGCTTTTTCATAGACTCGTCATTGAAAGTCATGGCGTTGCCGAGGGATTTGTAAAATGAAATAGAAAAGAAGCATGAATGAAAACTACACTTTTCGTCTTCGTGTTTTTCGAGTCTTCCCAACAGTTTTCGCGTTGTGTGTCTGGGTAAGCATGTCGGGCGCGATGAAGGCCACAGCTCTGGGAGAAAAGCTGCTCCTCGGCCTGTTGGAGCAGATCTCTGTGTCCTCGAGCCTTCTTGCAGATGGTAGCGACTCAAACAGTGAGCTGTGTGACGTCCTCTCACCGCACAGTCAGCCTCTTCACCTCATGCTCAGATGCTATCTCGTTGACATCTCGGTTTCATTTGCAGACTGCGACGTCATGTCGGAGGATGAGAATTCGGGGGTGGGGTGGGGGGGGGTAGAGGATTCCGGGCAGAGCTGCAGAGTTTTGTTTTTCAAGGGAAGTATCCTTGTCTCCTGGTTTAACCCTTTAATCAAATGAGTCCAGAGATGGGCTAAAAAATAGTATTTTCTATGAAAACATAAAAAATCAGATTTATTGTGTTTTTTTATTTCCTTAGAGTGTATAAATCATAATTAAAAGGACATTAAAAAGTATAATAACCTTTGATTTATGCCCTAGAAATTAGCAATAGTTAGTCACACAGTCAGATAGCTGTAGCAAAAACACTTTGGCCCCTACATAGAATCTTACATTGTTGGCATGTTGTTGTTTTTTTAATTGACTTATTTCCCCCCTTTTTTCCAATCAATATATTGAATAACCAGTTACACTCATCTCCTATGGATGCATCACCTTTAGCCCCAGTTTGTTCTCACATTCTTCACACAATAACCCCAAATCAAATTCTGGACATCAGCTGCTTCCCTGATGAAGTTACCCTGTTTATGGTCTCTTATGAGTTTTCCCCCCTCAGCTTTGCTGTCTTGCGTCAGCAGCCAGCAGGTGCTGAGCTGCCGTCAAAGGCGTACAACGTAAGCACAAGATGAGGGTTGTGGGGTATATCTTCATGTGTTCATGCCTACCCAAATATTTAAGGCATCGATGGGGTTTTCACTCTCTAGAAGATTAGAAATATCTGAAAACAGTTTAAGCAAATTTAGCCGGCACAAGAGAATGTCCAACAGTGTCAGTCAGCGGATAAGCAGAACCTTAAATCCCATTAATTTTCTCCTTTTCTTGGTGTGGGGATTTTCTTCCTTCTTCAGCAGGGAAGCACACAGCTGCCAGCTTGGTGGGAAAAAAAAACGAAAAAAAAAACCAAGAAGACAACACGTACACTTTAGCGGGAAAATGACATAAGCATGGGGTTGCCATGGCAACAGTGCAACTGAGGGGTTGTGTTAAAATGGCACAATGGGGTTTTCCTTGTCGAGCGTGCACAAAGTCATCTGTCACACTGCCGTTTGTGGTCGGCACCGGAAAAAAAGAGACGCCGCTTGTGCAGCTCGACGCTGACATGCAATCCAAGAGGGAGAACTGTGTGCAAGTCCAGATATATGTGTGTGTGTGTGTGTGTGTGCTACACACTAATGCGGACTGACTTTGTGCAAGGACAAATGTTGTATGCAGATGCATGCGATAGAAAAAAGATGTTTTGTGCTTTTTTTGTATTAGATCACCATAGTAACTCATGTGAAAAGCGTGAATCAGGTTACACTGGAGATACACTATCATTGCGTCTAAAGCAGAGCTTTTACTCTAAGAAAATAGTACTACAGTCAAAATTTAGAGTCTTAGAGACCCTCAAAGCATCTTATATGTGCACAGTCCACCCTAAACATTCTGTTAAAAATTTGTTGGATGACCACCACCTTTGGTAAATAAGACATGGCTTTTGGTTGAAATTCCGAAACCGTAAACATGGTAAAACACTGCAAACCTTTTTTTAAAAATTCCTGTGAATTTCTATTCATTGACACCATCTCAAACTCATTTCAATATCATTATCATCATTTCCAATGGAAGTCTGCACACTGACTTTCCAGAACAAACCCCGTTACTGTTTTCTTATACATATGAAACCAGCAATGAAACACCTGACTGTCCTTTAACTATCAATCTACTTAGTGATGTTCTTGGCATGTTTTCAGACTTTACATAGGATTTTTTTAGATTCTTTTTAGTAAAAATCCTTTAAAATTTTAAAATACAAGTGTAAAAGCTCCTTTGGGGATTACTAATGACTTTTAGAGACATAAACATTTGAAAAAAAGCAAACAAAAACAGGTTACGAGTAAGGCACCTACTAATTTACATTGGGAAGAGCCAGTTGCGGTTTGTGGGAGGATCCTGACCAGTATGCCCTTCTGGTGTGGTGCTCCAAACACGTCCAGCCGTAATAGTCCTGGAGTAGGACTAATCATCTCTTGGCTGGTCTGACGGTGTTTTAGTATCTTCCTGGAGGAGTTTAAGAGATGACTGTCCCTGCAACCTGGGCCCAAGCAAGCAGCAGGTGATAAACGATAAGACGGATGGCTTGAAGGATGGAGGGATGGACAGATAGATGGCTGGATGGATGTATGGATGTATAAATGATGGATGGGCAGAAGGACAGACAGATGGATGGGATAACAGGTAAATGGATGGAAGGATGTATGGATAAATATTGGATGGTAGAACATCATAAAGATGGATGGGGAGATAGATGTAAAGACAGACAGTAGAACAGCAGGATGAATGGATGTACGGACAGATGGATGGATGGATGGATGGATGGATGGATGGATGGATGGATGGATGGATGGATGGATGGATGGATGGATGGATGGATGATGGATGGGCAATGGGCAGAGGAACAGACAGATGGATGGACAGACAGGATGAGGACAGTTTAAAAATGGTGAAATAGCTGACCCAAAACCAAATACGAGTAATTTCAAAAGCTTTTTTCGATGTTGTTCCCATCCAAACAGTTGCCCAGGGAGGAGAAATATCTCAGAGTCCTTAGTTATAATGAAACATCTCTATAAAACAGCTCAGAAAGAAAGGGATAGAAGACTCATTACTGTTACTGTGTGTTTGTTTCAGTTTCATTTCCTCCCATGATAGGAGCTGTAACACTAGATCGAGAATCTAGAAGGTCATGCTCAATGGTCAATGATCAATCAGTCCTAAAACAGAATGTTCTGAGAAAACAAGCTCTTTCCTAACCGAGATAAATGCGTCTTACAGGCAGAGGTCTGTCATCCAAAACAATGAAGACTTTAGGTCTTCAAAAAGCTCATGGGGTCAAGCAGGAAAAACACTCTGGTACTGAACAAATACATCAAACAGCTTCTGTTTGAGTCTCTTGATGATTTGTCTCTAAATGCTCTTTTTGACAGTTTAAATTAAAGTAAAAACTCCAGAAGGAAAAAATAAAAAACATAGAAAGAACCACAGAAATGTGAGCAAACCAGTCCTCTAAAATCGTATCTGTAGTCAAAGATGTTCAACCCTCTATTTATCTGACAAAGGTCTTCAATCCATGCGACACTATACGCTGATGGATACATAAACAGGTTATTGATAACAGCATTTCAGTATTTAAAGCATTTATTAACCTTGAAAAAAAAATCCACAACCGCTGGATTATTTTTTCAGATTCAGACATTTTCATTATTTTGAAAGTCTGTTTGGGGATCTCTGACTTCTATGCTTTCCGCTCCTGCGATTTTTTTCGACCCAAGAAGTTTGGAATCTTAACAACCATAATGTAAATTGGAAAATATTCCAGGGTAATTAAAAGGAAGCCATAATAAATAAAAACTCTGGTGATCAAGGAGTCTAACCTTTTATTAAAACACACTTCCAAAATGCCAAGTTTTGTATAACCCCCCCCCCCCCCAAACAAACAAAGTAACTTTCTTAACGCTTTAGTTTTGAAAACAGGTCTTTGATCGGAATTTAAAACGAGAGATGGACTGGTTTCAACATGGTGACATCCATATTGCAAAAAAAAAAGTCAACTGAATTGACTTAATTTGGTTGGAGTCCGGAGTCAGTATCTCTATGGGTGATGTCACACGCGCTCAGTCCTGTTCTCATATACAGTCAATGAACCACACTATTTTCACATACAGTATGTTGACCAGATATCAAGGCCTGGAAGTGCAGGAAGCCTGCAGTCATATTGGTCATGCTTAGCCAACTGTCAAAGGGAAAATAAGAGTCTGGAAAACAAATCTCAAATGTCTAGTATTGCCAAACAAAGTGCTTTGTCAGCAATTATTTTCGGGGGGAGGATTCAAGAACACGATCCTTCAGTCTACTAAACACGTTGATGGTTGTCCTAGTTATTAAGAAAACACTGAATAGAAAATATTACAGAAGATTTATTTTTTTATTCACTTGTTTTGCTCTGTTTTTTGTTTTTGCTCCAAATGCATAGGAGAAAAAAATGTAACCTTCACCTGCAGCGGTGGATCAAAGTTGGAGGTTTCACCAAGCCAATTAAAAGAAACACGCCACAAGAGAACCATTAGGAAGGAGAGAGTTCTACGGCAAATCTATTTGTCTTTGATGTATAATATGCAAGAGACAAAGAAGAAAAACAAAAGCAATCCTGCAGCTCGGAGCACAAACTAGCCATTACATCCAAACTCTGTTAATAACAGGTTTGATGCAGATGGAAATTATCTCCTGCGTTGGTGTAGGAGACGCTCGCGCTTCCATTTCACAAAGGCATTGTAAAAGTAGGTTGCTGGGAGCTTTCCTGTCAATTACAGGAGGCTTGCTCCACCACGCCAACCCCTTCCTCCACTAATCTTCCTCCCATTCTTTCAGAAAGTCTCCCATTTTCCTTCAACCAACTGATATCACAGTCTCTGCTTCTTTTCCCTCCTTCCACCCTGCAGAAGCTGAGTGTCTGACGGCTGATGTGACGAGAACTGTAAGGTTACAGGAATAGGGAATCAAAGACACAGGTGCACCCATGGGGAGGAGTGACAAACCTTGCAGAAAAGGGATTTAAAATCCTGCAGAGCTACCCAAAAAAAATTAACTCTTCTTTTTTGAAATCTAAAATTTGGTAAAATTTCTCTGATAATTGGCAGAGGTCCAAGCTAAAAATAGTTTATTTTCGCTCTGCTTATGACAACTAAAATACTTTTGTCTGCTCTGTCCTCTTTGATGCTTGGTGTAAAACTTATGATAAAAAAAAAATTATGATTTGACTTTTTAAATGTAGAATTTTTCCTTTCAATTCCTCCTTACTTGGTGTATGAATTGTGCTACAGCAAACCTTCTTCCTTTCATTTCAATGGCATGCTTTAATTTTTTTCATGATCTCTTCACTGTAATTAACAGCAATGCAATTCACAACAATGAAATAAGAAAAAAATGCATCAGTAAATGCTTTTTAAATTTCACAATGATGGAGAAACTAAAAACCAATCAAATGCATCCTTTATGTTTTCACACCAGATCCTGAAGTGTTTTTATGGAAAGGAAATGTGAAGCGGATGACTTCTCTATGCGGAGCTTTAGTTTGGAAACATCTGACAAGTCAAAATGGTTTCTATTGGAAACTATTTCATCTTTGTGGCCTTCACTTCTTAGTGGAACCAGGTTTCATATACAGGTTTATACATCTTCACTTGGAATCTATCCCTGCCTACAACCTTCAGAGCAATCAATGTGACATTGATACAATGTCAGTGAGTTTCAATTCATTTTACTCCAAGAAAGCCTCATTCATAAATATGACTGCTTAGACAGTTGGAATTGTGCATAAAGGATAGGTTTGCTCTAAAACATGCATACTTTGAAGAGTGTCTTGTTTTGACAAACATTTAGAATGGTCTGGGTCATCTGTAGTCTTCGTAATTTTCCTGCTGGTTACTTGTTACAAAGTAGTGTCTCCGCCTGAAGGCTAATCAGACTCTTGTTCCGCAAGTTTGGAGGGCTGGCACACTTCAGGGAGTCCCGAGGAGACAAAGTGGTGTTGGTCTCGTGCATCCATTTCACCAGAGAGGCGATGTTACAGTCACAGTGCAAGGCGTTGTCATGGAGATGCAACTTCTTTAACTCTAAGAAGAATCATGGTCTTTAATGGGCAGTCTGATTCAGATGACCACACTTAAGGAAAAGCAAGATGAGAAGGGATCTTACCGGGCACGAGGCTAAATGTGTTTCCATCCACGGTCTTCAGACGGTTTCCACTGAGGCCCAGATCATGGAGCTTAGGCAAGTTTATGAAGACGTCAGTTGGTAGGAGTTCAAGCTCGTTGTTCCTCAAGTAGAGTTCCTGGTTTAGAAATTGGTGAATGTGTTACAGCGTATTCCTAACAAACCATTTTAGAAGCATGATCCAAGATTTAAAAGCAATAATTTCTTATAGTTCTTGTTTTTTGTGTGTTCATATGACAGTGCGGATTTGTTACCTGCAAGGTGTTCAGACCATCAAAAGCAGACTTGCTGAGAGATGACAGCAGGTTGTTGTCAAGGACGAGCATTTCCAGGGATCCCAGTGGCCGGAAAACTCCAGCAGGGATAGTTTTCAAGCTGAGCAACAAAGACAGAGTTACTTCATTAAAACAAAGTTTCATTGTTGTTCTGTACTTTGAATTTCTGATGTTCAGACCCTGACAGGCTGCTCACGGCCTCGGCATGTAGCCTAAATAGAGCGATTTGTTTCCTTTGCAAGTCCCAGGGGGCCTGTTACAGACATGCAGGAGCTTCCAGTCCAATTCCTTCACAGATCCAGAATTCATTTTACAATTATGAGTTTTTTAAAAAAGGACCCATGGACTCCTTGTCTATGTTTGAACGCCTCACTACCTGAGGAACATGGATGATGTGAGCACTTTGTCTGTGGACTACCAACGCATTTCAAAATTTTCTTTATCTGGATTCCTGTCTGGTTAATACCAAATAACAGGGATCATCATCTCTCACTAAACTAAAAATCAGCCTTCACTATAGTGAAGACTAATATAAAATAATTTACCGAAAAGTGATTTATTTCAACAAGTCAGTCATTTTACAAAATATATACAAAAACATGTTTGTACTTCAGTTTATTCTAATGTTTAAAACCATCTTTCTTCATTTACTTCTTATTACTCTTACTTGTTAGAAGGCCCACTGTTGGCAGTTTCCTTTAATCTAATTTATTTCCCTGAATATTCTGTTGTGTAAAAGCTCTATAAATACTCTAAAAGTTAACATTTAAAAAATATGGAATGCCCAGTTGCATGAAAAAATATGAAAGATTGGAAAAAGGCCTCTGGTTTGTAGACTAGATTAATTGTTTTGTTACCTCTGATTTATCCATCCATCCATCTTCAGGGCCCAATGAATCCTTTTTGGGGTTGCTTGAGTTAATTCGGCTAATGTTGGGAGAAGGCGAAGGTACACCCTGAACTGGTCACCAGTTTGATGATTTATTTATTTATTTTACAGGGATGTCAAACTTTAAAGAGCATCTCTGCAAATGCACCAGAGCTTGCGAAAAGGACAATTTTTGCTTTATAGTCTCTGGACAGGTGAAGAATTTGTCTCCCGAAAAAGTGGGAAATTAATAACCAATATTGGAAATTAATAACTAATATTAAACATAAACATTAATGATAATTGCAGTACATAACATAGTACAGGGGTAAAAATAAAGTATAGATATAAATAAGCAATAGTAATGGTAAAAACTTAAATGTAAATATAAAATATAACACAACAGTCGTGACTGATAAACATTCTAAGTAGTAAAAATACAATGTAAATCTAAAAGCATCAGAGATTAATTTTGATATTGCCAGTCTGTTGCAGGGGCCACACACTCACTCAGATGCACACCTACAGGCAATTTAGAGATACAGATTAACCTATAAAGCATGTTTTTGGTCTCTTGGAGGAAGCTGGAGTCCCCAGAGAAAACAAACACATGGATAGTTGGGAGAACTTGTCAAACCAGGACCTTCTCGATATAAAGCGAAAGCACTGACCTCTGTGCCACCGTGCAGCCTGGGTCTGATTTATTCCCTGCTAAATTGGTCTGAGGGGCTTGACCAGACCACAGCAGCACAGGTATTAGTGGGCGCTCCAATTGGCCAAAAACCCTAAACTCCATCCAGCCAATCCCACCAAATACCCCACATAAATGGAATTTACAGCACCAACCACAGACAAATCCCTGGGGCAGTGTTTCCCAACCCTGGCCCTTGGGGAACCCTGTCGTTCATTATTTCAATCCTTCTCTGCACTAACACACCTGCCTTTTTGATGGCTGTCATTATCACCCACATTTAGCGCGTTCTTGAACGCACCACATTCCTAGTGTGTACATATCATTAGCTGGGCCTCAAAAACCGTTTCAGTGAATTGTGTTGATGACAACAGAATACTTAATTCTTTGTGGCATAATTAGTAACCAATGCAGTTCTAAAAGAGGTTCATGTGACCTGTTGTTGTCGAGGTTGAGAAACAGGAGCTGTGTGAGTCCAGTGAAAGCCTTGGGAGAAAGCCTTTGAATCCGATTCAGGGAAAGGTCCAAAACTTTCAGGGCGATCAAAGGCTTGAAGGCATTGGAAGGCACCACTGTCAAGGCATTGTGAGGGAGATCCAGCTCTGACAGGTTCCTCATCCCGACAAACATCTCCGCTTTGATGAGTCCAATCTCATTCTGCCCCAGCATCAAGAAGCGAAGGTTAAGAAGGTCCTACACACAGGAAATCATTGCAGGGGTTAGGTTATTGTAGCAAAACCTTGTTGTGTGTGTTTTCTTTTTACCTGTTACCTTAAAAGCTTTAGGTGGAAGTTTGGTGATTTGGTTTCCAAAAAGATTGAGCAGCGTCAGATGCTTAGCGCCAGAAAAAGTCTTAGGATGAATAGATTTGATGGCGTTTTTTTCCAAGATCAAGCTCTCGATAGATGGAAATGATCTCAAAAGATTTGCCTTCAGGTCTGTGATGCCATTCTCACCTTTTAGCAACAGTAAAAAGACAAGATTAGCCTCAGTTTAACAGCACAACTTAAAAAACAAAACCTCCAGAATTTATCATTTATAAAGAGAACTCAAGTAATCCTGATGGCTGACCCAGTTTGAGGATCCATGCATCAGCGGGTAGATTGGATGGGAGGGTACGGAGTCCCCTCTTATGACAGTTGACCTCTGACTTTTCTGGGTTGGACTTTTTGGAGCATTTACAGACAGAGGGACAGGCCTCTGCAGACTGTAAAACACACAGCAGGACCAGCCCCAACCAGGCCAGCGACTCCATTTTCCCCTGCGGCGGGACAGAATCCTTCACTTTATAGATGTGTGATATGTTTTATATACTGCATACGGTTCTCCAGTTGAACACATGGGGAAATAAAGAGACATACAGGGATAGCAGACACAAAATACAGGACAGTAATACTGTTTTATACAGTACTGTAGTATTAAACAAACAACAAAGTTTTTAACCCCTTTAACACCAAAGATATAGCGTAATTTTTGTTATTGACTACCGTAAGTCTTCAATGGCTTACACATTTAACATGATTCCAATGTATTCTGAAGCAGAGAAATAAAAGCTTTATGCCTTTATGCTACACTTCACAGCAATAAAGTGCTTGTATATCAGCTGATTGTGTTCCGTAGATAAGAGTCTTTGCGGTTTCATGTTATCAGCCTTTTTTTAACAACACGATCAGCTAATTCATGATGATTGCATTTGAAAATACAAGTAACATGTTACTTTGGTGTCGCAGATGACAGTTCCAGTTCTAAAGGGTTAAAAAGAGCCATAATTAAAAGAGTACACCCATATTATTCCTTTTGGATTTTTAAGTCAGATGGAAAGTTATATTTAAAACAATGAATGGTTTGATCCTCAACTGATCTTACCCAGATAACTATCCAGTCAGCTGCTGCATTTCATAAAGAGAGGGCTTGATTCATGGTAACAATAAGTCCATAGCTCAAGTAGAACTCTTAGTTTTGTCTGTTAAATGCAGATGTAGTTCATTTTGACTCTCCCAAACACTTGTTTTTGTTAACTTTGCTAGCTTGGTGGTTTCAAATTAGTGGTCAGCACTGCCGTTTAAGAAGGTAACAAATGTGTCTCACACATGAACAAGGATGAGAACTTAACATCTATCAAGAGTGACTCGCAGACAGATGGGGAGGAGAGAATCTTCAGAATCAGAACTTGAATTAATCCTTTGACACCAGAACAATAGCTCCAGTGTTGAAACTCTTTTGACAAGCGTACATATACTTTACAGTACTAATATCATCAACGGGAATTACTTGATACCATAATGGAGCTTAAAGAGTTTCACAACGATGCAAAGCCGCTTCTCTCTACCTCTTAATCAGCTCATTTGTCTTGACCGCATAATTGTCAAAGAGTTACGCTGGGTCAAAGAGCGCGAGTTATTTGGCTGTTGCCTGTAACATCTCCGGTGTTAAAGGGTTAAATTAAAATTGTGTAGGCTATGTATATTTTTTACCTGTGCAGCCAGGTACCAGGTGACCCCTGAACTGGTACTAATGTGTGTCTGGAGAGTTGGAAGACCCCTGAACAGAACTGGAACGTGTATCATAAACAGCCAAGTTAAAGCAAGTTTCTCAAAATGTTCTTGGTTTTCCAAGAATCGTTAATTTGAAGCAATGTTTGTAAAACCTTAAATCTAACATAATTACAAATACACACACATTACCATCTCTTTTAAGAAACAGTCAAATTACTTTTTCTTACCTGCAAACACCGTTGCCGCTCTCTATGAACAACTATTATTGTGTTTCCACTTTGTTGCTGCTTTCTCTACAGCACGACTTCCCTGCTCAAGTTCCTTACTGGAAGCTGAGAGTCTGCAGAGAAAAAAAGGGGAGGAGCTTATTTGTTCACCTGCAGGACTAAGATGGGTGGGACATTGGAAGGTTTGACCAAATCCACATTTCCTAAATATCAACACTGCCATGATGAATCTACAGCCCGATCAATTCCGAAGAATAAGACATCCCACCTTTTGAGTTTGCTGAAATTGTTTTTTCTGTGCCGTTTGTACCTCAAAGCAAACACAGGCTGCTTTTCTGAAACTCGCTTTTAGTTCTTGTTCCTGACAAAACACAGTTTTGTCTCTTCCTTGACAGAGAAGTCAGCATTGCTACAGGCAACAGACAGTTGACTGTGTGCTGATGTGGGAGCAGCCTCAGCAGACACTGAGATCATGGTGTGAAACTGCTGGTGCCCGGAGTTCCTGTAATGTCACAGGGCCCAGTGAAATCTGGCATGCACAAATGATGGCGCTGATCCATGTTAAACTGCCAGGAAGAGTATGTGTGTGTTCGTGTGTGTGAGGTCATTCACCATTTTAATATCTTCATGAATCTGACACATATCTGACACTAAGTTTAAAATTCAGACTTTTTTTGTGCCAATTATTTTAAGGATTGAAAAAAAGGAGACAAATCAAAGTTAACGCAATATTAAATAATTGTAAGACACTTTTGTGTCTTGTCATCTAATCTTTAAATTGAGTGTTTTTCACTCCATGCCTTTGAATAATTTTATTCGTTGTTGACAAACATATAAAAAAAAAAAGACATGATCAACAAAAAATAAATGAACATTTAATAAAAACAACTACCTAGGGATAAAAACACAAGCACAAGATGTTAAATTATTAACAAAAAAGGGCAAAATATACTTTGCTGAAGACAATAATCAGAACACCTGTTGATATTGAAAGGTGGAGGAGTCAATCAGAACACAGTCTTGCATAATGAGACAAGCGCATGTGTCAATTGCTTTCTCTATTTTTAATCCATTATATCTTTATATATTTCTATAAATGACTTCTTATTTTAGGTAAAATATTTATAGTATTATTTAGTTTCATTTTTTTTCCTTTTTTAAATAACGTTATGCCTGCATTTTTTAAATGAGTGAGCTCCTTCTATGTAACAAAACTTCTATCTTTCATTAAAAAAGAAAAGTGAAGCTAAGTTAAAAGAGCTACAGTATTACAATTTTTTAAATAAATAAAGTAGTACATATCTATTATCTATATGTCCAAACCCAACATACTGATTTTACATTACTTTTTCTTTTTCAATTTCGGAGTCAGTAATGCAGTTAATCACAGGAATTTATGTAGCTAATTTCAATACAAATTTGAGGCGTTATAATTCAGTGAAGTGTTCTTTAATAAAGTTAGTCTGAATAAATTTGTCACCAAATAGCTTCTTTTGGGTGTTTGTGTTTTGACTTTTAGGGGAATAAAAAAAATAAAGCAAACGTTATTTGTTGTCTGAATATGGCACTTTAGAACTGCGTGACACTGAAGCGGTTTGACAGACTATTGGAGGAGAGGGAGATTGAACTGACAGAAGTTCAAAAGCAGTGGTATGACTCTGCAGAGTTACAGAAATCTTCTCGAAGCTTGCGAAGACATTAAAATTTTCAAAAAAGCAAATCTGCAGAAAACTCATCTTACCATGCAGCATTTAGTCAAAATGAGGAAGTTATTGGTTTTATGCAGCACTGATGTTTGGAGGCTGCCAAAGTGGAACTCTTTGGATCATTTTGCCGGTGCCCAGCATGGAGATTTGTTTAGTGTGTTTATTTTTTGTTGTTTATATTTTATTGCTTCTCTCTATTTTTCCCCAAAAGGCTAAATGCAAATATTATGCTAACTAGGCAGTGCTGTCATAGAGCAACTTCTTGGTTGACTAACTGAGGAGTTAGCAACACTGAGTAAGCAAATTGTACTTTCTAAAGTTTCTGCATATGGGAAGATATTCCAGACAGCTTATTTGGCACAGTTTTAACAGTTGCTGCATTTAAAGATGCTTTAAGCCATGAGTTTTACCAGGACAAACAGTTCAACGCTAAGAAGAGGATAACATCTTTTTTTGAAAACAACTCTCCATTATCTCTGGACTGCTGCTCTCTTTTTGACCTCTGTGGTCTCTGCTCTGAAAGGCTAATCTGAAACCCAAACTGTGTTCACACCGAATGTGAACTGGGTGTTCAGTTTTGATGTTTGTTGATGTGCAGATGCGATCAGAGGTTGTGCTGTGTGTTTTGAGCAAAGAGTAGATTCGGTCTGGCAGCACCGTGTTTCAGGCATTACGATGCCTTTTGGGTGTTACAGGGCGTCCAGAGGTTCATCACATGAACTTTGGCCTACAAGATCAACCAATCCAGAACTCGGCTTTGGCCGTGTGTGTTAATGATGTTTGGAGTTCAGCTAACGTGGAGAAGTGGTTGTTCTCCTGAATTTTATATATTCTTTTTTGCTTTAGGACAATAAAAAAGTTCCTCTTATTGTATCCCAACTCTTATTTTTGCCTCCTCTTCAAGTACCTGAAGTACCTGCAGTAGATGTTAAATCTGACCATAGTGGGAGAGTCTCCGAATGATCTCATGAATCCAGACATAGAGACGTGGTTTCGGATGCTTTTGTAGAGCTCTGCAAAACAAATCAACCTGGTTTAGTATGTGAGATATGTAGACAACTTGCGTCTGGAGCGTCCAGTTTATGAAGATAAAGATGGGAAGCGAAGTTGGCGAATCTCCTTGCTCTGTGTGAGGGTAGCTAAAGGAGTTTAAAGGAGACAACTGTTTCTCAAGACCAACCTGCAGGAAAAACTGTTGCTTAAATAATAAGTTGAAACTAAATAGATAGGAAGATTGGTTGTTGCAAAGTCAGCAATGAAGTGCACAGAAACCAATTTTATCTTGCAACAAACCCTAATGGTCATAATGAACTGCAGCTAAGATTTCTTTAAATGGGTTTTTTTCAATCTGGAAGTCGACTTTTGTCGTGAGATTTGGAGCATGGCTCATAAAAGGTTGAAAAAAAGTAAGTGGGTTCTTCATGGTAACAACAACCTCCTTTGTTCGGTTGAATGGCAACATGCTAGTGACTTAGAAAAGACCTTTCAACAAAGTTTCACTAGTTCAAAAGTAGGAAATAAGTCGTGACATGCCAAAGCTTGAAATTATAATCACTTGTAATCTAAAACAAAAAAATATTGACCTGCATTGATCATTTTGAGCCACATTACATTGTAAAACCAAGTTTCAATTTGACAGTGCTACTGTTTTAACTATAGGACACATTTTTCAGACAATTAGTATTTGAAATAAACTTTTAAGCTTAACATCTCAATCTGAATTTGAACATGTTGTTTATTGGTCGGGCTGATAAAGTAAGACTCCTCTCTGCAGTTTTGGATGTGAAGCTGCATACAGAAGTGGGTCAGGAAAGTAATTCCTTATGAGAGGAGACGGCAGAGGAGCTGCCAAACATGTCACTCTCTGTTACAGCACTGAAAACACGGGGAGGAGGGGGCAGAGGCAGGCGTGGAGAAGGGGAGGCAAACAAAGAGACAGAAGGGAAAGGAAAGTGGGTGAAAACAATGGTGGAGAACAGGGGTGGAGATGGAGATTAGGGAGCAGCACAACAGGCCAGAGACGGAGTGGGAGGAGAAGGCGCACATCCGAGTGAAAGGATGGAGAATGAGACTGTAGAAGAGGGAGCAGTGCGACAGACTGATAGACCAAAGAAGTGGGAATAATTGGAGTTATACGGGAGCATGCAGGCCAAAAAAAACCGAGCTGTGCAGCTCGGCGCTGGGATTAATCGAGACATGTGCCGGGGAGGAGAGGCGAGATATAGACAGTTGTGCTGACTGGACCGATTCATCTGTGAGAGGAAAACGGAGATGAAAGATCCTTTTCAAACCTGGCTGACGCACACACTTACATGCACAGGCACGTGCACACACAGTCATCAAGCCATCTGGAAGTGTTGTTAGCTGGCTTTCACAGGAAGAGTAAGGCAGAGAGGCAGAAATGCAGGAGGGGATACAGCGGCGGGGCTGAATCAGTGTGAAACACGAGGAGATGAGAGCATCGAGAGAGGAAGGCATTTCTTCACAGGAAGAAATGAATAAAAAAGTTTTATTAAAAAAAAACAAGAGTTCAGCATCAACACAGTTTAAAATAACAACAACATCATCAGTAGGTACTATTATTGGTTTAGAATGCTTCTATGGCAACGGCAGTTGTAGGTTTTTAAGTATTTCTGCTGATCTTGTCAGTCAAGTTCAGTTAGCACCATTCACCGTCACATAAGGTCCCGAAAAGGGATTTCTTTTTTAATCTGAGGACATCAAAACTTATTGTCGATGATGAAAGGGCTGAGACAGAAAGCAAAGTTCTCAATTTACCAGTCAATCTTTGTTCCAATATTCACCTACAGTACAGACCAAAAGTTTGAATGGGAAGGTGTGTCCAAACTTTTGGTCTGTACTGTATATGGCCATGAACTGTGGGCCATGACTGAGAGAACAAGGTCTTAGTGGATACAAGTGTCTAAAATAACTTACCTCTGCAGGGTGGCTCTGTGAATTGGAGGGACTTTGAAGTAGAGCTGCTGCTCCTCCATATATTGGGGGGGGGGCAGTGTAGGCTGCTCGAGGACCTGGTCCAGGTGGTTCCTCAACGTCCCCCTGGGGAGTTGTTGTGAGCCTATCCCACTGGGCAGAGACCTCGAAGACGATCCATGACATGCTGAAGAGAATTCAGTTTGCGTTTAATCAATTCAATTCAGTTTTATTTTTATAGCCCAATATTACAACACACTTGTATCAATGGGCTTCACTAATTGTAGAAAACATAAAAGTAGTTAAACTTAACTAGACTAAACAGACTAAAACTAAACTGGGCATACTTGCCCTTAGACCCTCCTTCTTGGTAAGGAAAAACCCCTCAGGGATGTCCACATGAAGGGGGATCCTCTCTCAGGATAAACAGGCGATGAACCCGAACTCTTACAGAATAATTAGCTCATCTAACTCTACAACTACATGTTCGAATTTGAAATATTCTCTATTATTAGCTAGTCTGGTGATAAGCCTGTCCAAAGAGGAATGTTTGAAGCCTAACTTTGAATGTAGAAACTATTTCGGCCTCAATTACATGAGCTGGGAGTGTATTCCATAAGACAGGGGCTTGCTGGCTGAAGGCCAGATTTCTTTTATTTCAAGTTTTCATATAATCATTTGAGTTATTATTTAAACATTTGTTTATAGAAAACCTTTTTTGCATTTGCATGTTCCAAGAAAATAGCTCACACGCTGGCTAATTTTTCCACTAGGAATTAAAACGTCTATGAGAAAATTTAAAGTATACTAAGCCAAAATAAAACCTTTGCACCAGTTTCCAGGCATAACTATGACTGCAGGAAAGTCTAAAAGGATCATAACTGAATTTTGAGTAATATTATCTTAAAGAAAATAAAAAAATGATCAATCTGTGGATGAGAAGTGGCAAAAACAGCTTGAAAATGACAGAAAAAAGACAAAGTCAAGAACTGAGGATAAGCGGCTGGTACTTGTCTTCTTCTTTTCACACGATTAGCCCTCGCTGCTAACAGCCATTCAGCCTCCAGCAGATGGCCATTCATTTTTGATGGCCAACTTCCAGGCAGAGCGTTTGTTAACACTGGCCAGACGCCACCAGATCAAAGCTAATCATAATCAGATGGCATTTTTATTGAGAAACCTGTCATCCGCAGTGTCTCCCAAAAGCTCCACTGTCCATAAAATGCCGCTGATGCGTGAACAGATGCTTCAAGTGCTGACTGATAGAAAAGCCCTGAGTTCAACGGGAATCAATGAAGACGATGCATTGGAGAAAAGTCCTAAACTTCAAAAGAATTTATTTATGTCTTCTGTAATTACTGTTGATGTCAGAGCTGTGGGAAGAATCAGATGATTGTCTTGCAGCCAAAATCCTTAAACAACCCCTCATCACAAATACAGAGTAACCTTATCAACTTAACAAACTGGGTCTTCAAATGTCAGAATGTAGGGCCAAAAAGTTTAGAATAATGGATTTTTTAATCGGGTCATACTAAACTCTAAAAAAAAAAAGCTTGATTTGTGACTTGTGAGGTTGGTGCCTTTTAATAATTATTTTTTGATTTTGTTTTTTGTCATTTGTTTTCAGATATTGTGTGTGTCATGGTGCCTCTGTCAGCTCTCCTCCCCCTTCCCTCTCTGCATGGCTTCTGATGTGACACAGCTGTGACTACTCACCTCATCACCTGCCTGCCTTCATAAGTAAATCCAGCGCCAGCATTCATCGCCAGTTCGTTGCCCCTGATGGTGCATAGTATGGTCGTCACGTTCATAGCTCTCGTTATTAAGCCTTTGCCTAACTCTCGCTCTCTACCTTGTTCCCAGGAATCCATTACCACGAGTGGTCGCCTGAGTCTTCTACATTCCCGGATCCAAGCCTCTGCATTTCCTCCTATCATGCCACAAGCCTCTGCCGATACTCCTGTCACGGCACGAGCCTCTGCCGATACTCCTGTCACGTCAAGAGCCTCTGCCGATACACCTGTCACGGTCGTATCCACCAGTGACGGCACAAGCCACAGATTACCATCCAGCCTCGTTGTGGGTTCCCCTCGGATTTTTCCCGCTACAGCCTACAACATCAAGAACAATAAGTTATACTTTCTTAATCACCTCAAAACTCACATGTGTCTCCTTCCGGGTTCCAGCTTCTGGGTCTGTTTTGTCTTGCTAGCCATGACAGTGTGATTTTGAATGCTTTTTAATTATCTTTTGATACATTTTTAAAAGCATTCCCAGTGCTCTTTTAATTATGATTATACAGTTTTTTTAGTAAAAGTAAAAAAAAAAACATAGTTCTTTTAAAAATCACCTCTGAAATGTGAACAGGACTCTTAGTGCACCCCCCCCTTCCCATTTGCTGAGAGCTCTATGTTTACACTCTCTCCTGCTAACCTACACCCCCTCACACCCCCAATCTAATATTACCGGTGCAACAAAAAAGGCGAGCAATATTGGGGTTATCCAGACGTACAATTTGAAACTATTATGCTATAAGAGTGTTGGGAGTAATTCAACAGTAAAATAATCTATTACTTGTGGTACAAAGCTTTTTGCTGCACATAGAGTGATAAATGTTAAGTCATTGTGTACTTGCATGTTTAGTAACTTCTATTCTACAGCAGATTAACTGGAATTAGCCAAAGGCTTTTGTAGAAGAAAAAATACCACAAACAAAGCCTTTTTTTCGTGTTCAGTTACTTACAGACCCAAAAACAGTATGAAGGCCACAACAAAAGATGATAAATGAACATGAAGTTGTAAAATTACAAGAAATGTTTTAGAATTTTAAGAAAATAGTCTACATTTTACGTAAGTTAAGTTACTAGTAGTAAATTAGTATTGACTAGGCAGCAATCCCTGGCTCCCCACCTCGACTGGTTCGCAGCGGGCTTTCCAGCCTTTGCACCAGCATTAGCCAGTAGCTCGGCATATTTGGCTCTCTTGCGTTCATTCCTCCATTCTGTCTTCCAAGGGGACAGTGAGCTTCATCAGGACCACTTGCCTTGATGACTCTGACGTTAACGCCATGTCTGGGCGGAGGGAATTGGTAGAGATGTCTTCTGGGAACTTGAGTTGTCTTCCCAGGTCGACTTGGAGTTTCCAGTCTGCAGTGGTGAGAAGTCCTCCTGCGGGACTTGGCTACCGTTGTGCCTTCTCCCCAGCTCTGACAAAGGTGATAGACCGCTTTGGGATGTACTGATACTTGCAGTTGGTGATTGCTGTGCTGACTGCTGTCAGCCAGGGTCCTCAGGACCTGGTCGTGATGACAGCGGTACCGTGCTTCCACCAAGGCCATCAGGTAGCAACTGAGGATGTCCTCCAGGGTGCCTCTCCTCTGGGACAGCTGGCATGCCGCAGTGTCTGATAAACTTTAGCGCTGCAGATTGGTCGGATTTGGGAGAACGTCATGCTCAGATTGGATGAGGAACTTGATGTGCTGGGGTTCAAATTTCCAGAGCTCTGACCGGGTGAATCTACGCTGTTTGGCGTGCTCCCACCTTGTCCAGGCGCCTTGTTGGCACATTGCCGCCATCTTGATCCGGTGCTCCACCTCTGCTCTGATCTCATCCTGCACCATTTGCCTTCTCTCCTTTCTGCTAGCTTTGTTGTAGCAGGGATTGAAAATCCATCAAGTCCTGCTTTTTCTACACAATCTGAACAACACGCTCCTTTACATATCAAAACTTCTTAACCTTTAACGTGATTATTGTGAATCAGCTGATTCTGACTTGGAGAAAAGCAGCTTTGCATATCGTTTTTGCACTGATATGCAACATTTTATCTTCGCAAAGCCGGTTTTCTCAGTCTATTTATGTTAATTTTGTAAACATTTCACTTCCATAACATGTTGCATATCAGTGCAAAGCTGCTTTTCTCCGACTCAGATTCCAAATCAGAATTTTTACTCTTGTTAAATGTTGACTTTTTTTCATAATATTATCTTGATTCTTCTTTATTTAGAAAAAAATGTATTCTTGTCTGGTGACCTTAACACTCAGTCATCGTTTAGTCCTGTTTTTCTAGAGCTGTTAGTTCAGATGACAATGAAAAATAATAAAATAATAAATATTTATAAAATATTATATTATATTATAAATATATTTAAATATATTGTAAATACATTCTAAGGAGTTTTAGGAAAAATACTACTATAGTGGAAATACATCTACACACATTATCTGTGATGATTCTCAGTTTGACAGTAATTTATTTCCAGCACTAGTAGTAAAAGACTTTGGTTGTTGTTCTACAAAACATCTGCCTGTTGTTGAACTTCAATAGGATTTTCTAAATCTTAGTTCTACTTTGATGCTTGCAGAGTTTGGGTTTCAGAGCTGTTGTGGATGAGGTTCTCTTGGTCTATTTGCAACTCAAATGTTATACATGATGAAGGTCAAACAGATGGCTGACTCCCCATGAACCAGCTCAAGCTGGCAAATCAGATCAGCTATTGTTTCTCTGAAGTCAGATTCCGATTGTTTCCCTGAGGCACACAGCAAATCCTGAGTCTGAGCCCGGCGCTGATTCTTTCCCCAAGAACAGTGCAGAAACCCAGAGTCATTACTTTGCTATGGGGAGGCTCTGTGCTCAGGGTTACTCAACAGCACCACCTAAAGGAATATGCTTTTCAATGCTTCTATTAACTGATTGATTCACAATGTTATTGCAAGAACAAATAAGATTAACAATTTAGGTTTAGCCACTAAAATATTCAGGATTAAATAATATTGTCAAATTACACCTGTGACCTCAGTAACTACAACTCTTTATTCTGTGTTTTGTGTGTCTAATTTCTATGATAGAGTGGGCCCTCACTCATTTGTGAATGTGTCTGTGTTGATTGTTTTCAGGTATGGTGCTGAGCAAGGGTGCCTGTGGATTGGACCAGAGCTGATGAAGGCGGCCTTTAAATGTCAACGCATTTTGATTTCAAATCAGAAGATTCACAACCTTAATTTAGAGCACAGATGAAGAAATCTGGAGAAAATAGTAATTTCTAAAACAGGTTAATAATGTATTATTATTACCCCATAAAAGGCAATCTTTTCTTTTTTAGACAAATATAACATTAAAATAATTAACAATTAACACATTTTGATTCATGACTGTTACCAACAAAGCTGAAAAACTGTTCATTATATGTTATTATTTTTTTTTATTATTTATTTAAGACTCCAAAATCTACAAGTGGACTAATTGTGCCATCTGCTGTGTGAAGAAGAAAAGCACATCCAGGAGAAGAGTGTGTGGAAACTGGCAGATGTTGTCAAACGGTTATTTCAGCTTTCCGTTTTTCCACTCTGAGTTTGATTCAGGCATATCAATGGAAATATGAAAGATTTTAGGTGTTACTGCCAAATATGTACATTACATGAAGGGGATTTACATATTCACGGAAAACAAGGCGTTCTGATAAAAAATGCCAAAAAACCTTTAAAAAATCTATTTATAAGAAATCATTTACTTATTTAATAAACACATTATAAAGAAAATATATTTTTTACAAGTTTTGGAAGGACATGTTTTACTTAAAAAAAAGGACTTTAGTGAAGCCAAGTGTCAATTTCTGCTGAACATGTATCTTCATCATCATTATTATCATCATCATTTATAAAACGCTTTAACACAAATAAAACCGAAACAAAGCACCTTATATTAAAGCTTACCATTAAAAAAATCTGTTAAATAACGTTTAATAAATAAGTTAAAAAAACATCAAAACATAATAAAAACTTGAAGGTAAAAACATACAACCCCTAAAAACCTATAATGTAAAATGGCAGAGCAAAATCTTATGTATAGGGGATTCAGCATAGTTCACTGTTTTCAACCTGGAAACAGGTAGATGAATTCATTTGAAAACACTGACCTCAGAGCAACAGTCCAGAACCCAAAGAACGATAAAGACTGTCTATTTTGTTAAGATCACAAGCCAAAAAAACCTTAAAGACAGTCTCACTTAAAGCTAACAAGTTACAACAGCTCTGAATAAACCTTTATAAACATGGACACACAGTAGGAACTCTCTAAGATAAACATAAAAATGCAAATGCTTAGTTATGCCTTATTCAGAACCACTCTTACGGATGGATACATGCTGTCTGTGGGCAAAAAACGGGTAAACTTGTACGGGGCAAACAGGTGGCTCAAACAACATATCAAGGTTGTGGGCCCTCAGTAAGCCTGTGGAGCAAAACTGTTCATGGACATTTGTTTTCCAATGGTGCTGATACAACATGCAAAGGTAAGTAAGGGTTAATTAGGTGGAAGTCGTTTGAATTTTTCAGTGTTTTAATCTCTCCTGAACTGTCCACATTGTGCAAGAAGCCGTTGCGCTGTTCCAGTGATACCAGGTGTGTTGAGTAATGAGAAAAGTATAGTGTAGTTTATGTGAGTGTCCTACAATTACATTACACATGCCAACATGTGAATCTTACTAATGTTTGAGTACTGTACGACAGCATCACCTGTGCCTCAGGGTACCATGCTTTATCCTTTCCTTTTCACCCTGTATACATCAGACTCCAAACACAACACTGACAGCTGCCACCTCCAGAAGTTCTCTGATGATACAGCCATTGTCGGGCGGGTATCTCAGGGAAACGATCAGGAGTACCTTGAGGTCATCACCAACTTTGTGGACTGGTGTGCTCTGAACCACCTGCACATCAACGCCAGCAAGACGAAGGAGGCGGTGATCGACTTCAGCAGGAAACCACATCTGACTGCACCGGTGAACATCCAGGGCTTGGACATCGAGGTCGTGGAGGACTACAGGTACCTGGGTGTTCACCTAAACAATAAACTGGACTGGACACACAACAAGAACGCCCTGTACAAGAAGGGCCAAAGTCAACTCCACCTGCTCAGACGACTGAGGTCCTTTGGGGTGTGCAGGACACTGCTAAGAACTTTTTAGGTCTCTGTGGTGGCTTCGGCCATCCTTTATGCAGTAGTCTGCTGGAGCAGCGGAAGCTCGGAGAGAGAAAGGAAGAGACTAAACAAGCTGGTCAGACGGGCCGGCTCTGTCCTGGACTGCTCCATCGAGGAGGTGGGTGAGAAGAGGATGTTAGCCAAGCTGACATCAATCATGGACAACCCCCCTCACCCACTGTATCAGACTGTTTCAGACCTCAGCAGCTTCTTCAGTGGCAGACTGCTGCACCCACGATGCAAAAAGGAACGCTACCAAAGGTCTTTCATCCCAGCTGCCATCAGGCTGTTCAACACCAGCCTAAGTAAATAGTTTTTTGTTTTTTATTTGCCACTGTACCATAACTGTATATACAGATGACCCCTATATTCCTGTACATCTCTTTCCCTGTTTATTTTTCATAACACTCTTATTTTTGTATATATTCTTTCAAAAATGTGTATTTGATTTTAAGTCGTCATTACTGTCTGTACATACTTGTGCCAAACTCCATGCTACTGTGACAAGGAAATTTCCCATTCGTGGGATTAATAAATCTAAATCTAAGTCATGTGTGTGCAACTTAGCCTTACAAATACTTCACAATACACTTACCACAAGCACGAAAATGGTACGTTCCATTTTACGATGTCTGTCATGACGTCGTAGACGTAGCAGACCCAGTAGCTGAAACCGGGAAGTAACTCACAACAAGGAAGTACTTGGAATAGTTTTTTTCAGGAGGTAAATAAAGTTTATGGGAGAACTGGGTAAGTAGTTCCTCCGTGGAATGATCCTGACGTCCTTGGAGCTGATGGCGACGAGGACTGGACGAGGCCAGAAGACAGCGGAGCCAGAGAGGGGCGGCGCGAGGACGCGGTGGACCATGGAGCCAGAGGGAGCGAGGCAATGGCATGGGCGCTGAAGACAGCGGAACCAGCCTGGAGCGAGACGTGGACGCCGAGGACGGCAGAACCAGCTTGAGGCGAGGAACTCTGGATGAGGAGGAACCAACGTGACCAGTGGAAGGAACCTGAAGGTGAGTACAAGGCGTGGTAAATAAGAACCAGATTACTTAGCAAAGACTAAAAGGCCAGACTTAAGCACCGGAGTGAGTATAACGAACTGGCGCTGGATACTGATGAGGAGCTCCCTTATGAAGGCCGGCAGGATGATGAGGAGATGAAGGTCAGCTGGTTCCAATCATCAGAGCAGAAGCGCTGGGAGGGGAGAGGTGAACTGACAGGGCAACGTGACACAAAACCCCCATATGTTTAGACTTTTCATTACTAGTAATCATTTAAACCTGGGTTGCTGAGCGTTGATGTAAGATGTAGCCCCTCCTTTCCACAACCTTTTACACACTGGGACAACCCAAAAACCCACAGAACTCATACAAAATAACTCTGCATGTATTGTTATTTTAGACTAGATTGTGAATTTGAAATAAAAAAAAAATAAACTCAATTTTATTAACATAGATCCAAGCATTAAGGTCAAGTCAAAGTAATGACCAGAAGTGAATGACCTTATGGGTTTTATCATACAGTCAAATATTTTCTTGTTTATTGTCAAATCAACTTTGACACAGCTGGAAGCTATAGATACTGACGCAATTGTGTAACTATAAACCCAAAGCTGAAGCATTTGTGTTAATGATTGACCAGCTTTAACTGAGGAGTCAACCAGTTAAAGTCACAGACCAACTGGCACTTACTCACATTAATACTCACATTATTTTTTTTGAAACAATGTATTTTATCTCTGAACAAAAAAATATAATATGAAGATTCAGAGATAACTATGGACTTTGAGGGTTTTTTTTTGTCAGATTGAAAAAAGGCAGTTATCTGATGTACGTTTACTGATGACCTTTCCCATACTCCACATAATCTCTGGTGCTGCTTTATATGTCAGCAGCCGCCCTTTCAGATCATTACATCTACAGCATCTAGAAGACGCTGTATGTTTCAAAAAACATGCAGATTTTAGATTTTTTCCAATCTTACTCTTCGGTTTCCCTGGTGGGAATTCTGGCGGTCTTGGTCCTTTATTTCATTTCTCAATTCATCTTTAATTCGGAGCAGCATGGACAGGAGCCACCCGGACCTAGACCACTTCCTATTATTGGCAATTTGATGCAGATTGACCTGAATAGACCTTATAAAACTTTGGAGGAGGTAAGCTTTTAATCGTTTCCAAACAGAGATGGACTTTTAAAGGATTTATGCACAATAAGATAAAAAATATTTGTCTCTAGGACTCTGGAATCTAATTTATGATGTAGAATTTGAACAAGAGGTACCCCCATATAGCAAAAAACAAAACTAAAACAAAAACAAAAAAAAACTAAGAGTTGGCATTTACAATTTTTTCTACGAAGCTTTAATAAAAGGTTTTTTTTGTTTTTTTTACGATTCTCAACGATTTTGCCTTATGTTCAGGGTTAGGGTTACTTTTAGGGTTACGGAAAATTGTACAGTTTCCCCTCACAGCCAGTGATGTCAGGCACCATCAGATTCAAGAAGTCCCTGGTTCAAATCCCAGCTGAGTTCTTTCTGTGTGGAGTTTGCATGTTCATCCGGGCCCTCCGGTTTCCTCCCACGGTCCAAAAAAACAAGCTTCATAGGTTAATTGGTGCCTCTAAATTATCCCCAAAGGAGTTCATGTGAGTGTGTGACACAACAGACTGGCAATCTGTGTGCTCCACCTTAGCCTAACAGAAGACTGGGTTGGCTCCAGCACCCAAGTGACCCCAACAGGGATTCGCTCTTTAACATCGCTGATATCGCAGGTGACTCCTAAATAACACATCATGCTCTTTGGCAGACCTCAACTCTTCAACCTTTCTTGCAAACTATGTGATCAGCTAATTTTCACATGGAGAAAAGCGGATTTCCGAATCTGCGTTGGAACTATGTGCAACGCATTGCAAATGTAAATGGTTGCATAACAGCGCATAGATGGTTTTCTTTCTGCGGCAGAATCAGCTGATTTCGGTCGATTGGGTAGATACTTTACTGCTGTAAAGTGTTGCATATCAGTGCAAAGCCATTTTTCTCTGCTTTGGAATCTGCTGATGTACGTTGATTGCATAGAAGGTTGCAGAGTTATGGTTTTTCAAAGCAAAGTTTCAGAGTTAACCCTTGTGTTATCTTAGATGACCCCGCCCTTACATTGACGTGATCCCCCTACCATGACAAAGGTGGATAAAGGTGGAAAGATTTCATGTAATCCATGGACACCAGTGAGGATCACAAATCATTAAAGAAAAAAGGTTCAGAGCACTGTCTAGTGGGTCTAGATGACCCAACTACCAATGTTAAAGTGCCCAGGATAGCACAAGGGTTACAAGTTTAACGGGTTCTGAATATGGATAGATGTATATTTTATTTACTACTTTTCTTTTTGTCATGTGTGTTTGCTTCTAGCTTTGGTTCCAGTTTTTGTTTCTGGTCTTTTTGTCTGATTGGTCTTTCTTTCTTTTTTTATGTACCACTTGTCTGTGTGTTTTTAGTTCTCCAAGACATATGGACCTGTGTTCACCGTGTTCTTTGGAGGCGAAAAAGTTGTTGTCCTGGCAGGCTACAAGACAGTAAAAAATGCACTTGTTAACCATGACGAAGAGTTTGGAGAAAGAGCAATACCTCCAATAATCCAAGAACTAAACAAAGGACTTGGTAAGGATAAAAAAGCAAATCATTCTCAGCAAATTTTTTATTCCTATATTTTTAGAATCTTTAGGCCCTCTGTAATTCGTTTATGCTTCATGTTAGGGGTTTTATGGTCAAACGGGGACACCTGGAGAGACATCCGGCGTTTTGCTTTGACCAACCTGCGAGACTTTGGCATGGGCAAGAAAGCATGTGAAGATAAAATTACAGAGGAGTGTCAGTATCTTTTAGAAGTTTTTAAGAAATTCAAAGGTACCATTCTTTTTTCACTTAACCCATTAAGTATTTTTGAAAACTGGACTGAGTGTGGCTTCAGCAAAATAGTGTAAATTTCTATGCAATATAGATGCAGCCAGATGACGTCAACAAGCACTGACTGGTTCGAAATCTGTCAAACATATTCGACGTTCAATGTGGTGTCCAGCAGACATCACATACTTTGAGGCATCTGATTGGCCAGTTTCTAAGTTGAATAACTTGCATATAAAGAAAACAAACATGAAATGAAATTAAGATTAGCCAGAACGTGTAAAAAAGATAGTAGACAAATAGAATGACTGAGTATTGGCTGTTTATTTCTCTTTCTGGGCGGCCGTGGTGCAGCGGTAGGGCGGTCGACCCATGATCATAAGATTGCAGGTTTGATTCCCGCCTTGCACGCCCATGAGTCGAAGTGTCCTTGGGCAAGACACTGAACCCCACCTTGCCTCTGGTGGGAGGTTGGCGCCAGTGTTCGGCAGCGGAGCTGCCATCAGTGTGTGAATGTGTGTGTGCATGGGTGAATGGGACTGTGACTGTAAAGCGCTTTGGGCCTTCGTAAGAAGGTAGAAAGCGCTATATAAGTATACGCCATTTACCATTTAGAGGTCTACGGGAGTTTGACTTTTGGATTCTAGTGCATACTTCCTGTCTGGAACATGAGGGGCGGAGGGGTCAGTCAGTCCAGTTCTCATATACAGTTAATAATTAAATTGGAATTCAGTAGCTGTAATCGATATGTTAATTACACATACCATTATTTTTTTTTTTTTATGCACACAGGAAATGCTTTTGACACAACTAAGCCACTGAACTATGCAGTTTCCAACATTATTTGCTCAATGGTGTACGGCAGCAGGTTTGAATATGATGATCCAAAGTTCACATCAATGGTGGATCGTACAAACAGAAACATTCAACTCAGTGGCTCTCCCACTCTCCAGGTAATGTGCATTATAGTACAAAACAGCTGTTTAACCAACACAAAGCGTATTCCAACTGAACTTTTATTGATTCCTGTGACATTTTAAAGGCTTACAACATGGTGCCGTGGCTCTTCAAGTGGGTTGCAAGCCGGAGGGAAGTCCATGAGTGTGCGGCCGCCAACAGGAAACAGAACAACAGCATTTTCAGTCATTTGAAAGAAACCCTGAACCCTCAGATGTGCCGAGGCTTTGTGGATGCGTTTTTAGTCAAAGGGCAAACCCTTGAGGTGAGGGTTTTAGCCAGTAACCTTCCTATACTTCACTGCTACAGTAATAAAGACGGCTACATATTTGTGTACAGAAATCTGGGGTCACCAACAGTGCCTTCAATGATGAAAACCTTTTGATGACAGTCATCCATTTGTTTGCTGCTGGTACTGAAACAACGTCAACAACACTGAGGTGGGGTCTTCTGCTAATGGCTAAGTACCCAAAAATACAAGGTGAGCTGATAAAATCTGCCATGGTAATTACAACAACTCACCGTTGAAGGGGTGTGTAATGACAGTTACTTTGCAGACCAGGTGCAGGACGAGTTGAGAAGGGTCATTGGGGATCGTATGGTTCAGGTTTCTGATAGGAAGAACCTGCCTTTTACTGACGCCGTCATTCACGAGATCCAGAGATTGGCCAGCATCGTCCCCACAGCTCTTCCTCATAAAACCTCCAAGGACGTCACTTTTCAAGGCTACTTCATTAAGAAGGTTGGACCCCAAGTACAAAAAAATGTGAAGAAGCAAATTGACGAGATGAAATAGACCATGCAGTTCTTCTGAGGTGGCTTTCTAACTCGGACAGTCCAGTAAATACCATTTCTGGGTAGTTTTTGCCAAAACAGTGTCAAGGATTTCAGTAGCATAGGTTTGTTCCTGCTCAAGGGTTTGACAGTCACCTCTGAGCAAGAAGGCCCTGGTTCAAATCCTGGCTGGGACCTTTCTGTGTGGACTTAGCATGTCCTCGTGCATGCATGGGTTTTCTCAGGGCACTACGAATTTTTCCCATAGTCCAAAAACTACAATACCTGATGGATACATTTCTGTTAACATTTTGTTCTACATCCAATTTTTTTGTTGGAAAAAAACAATTCACAGAACACAGTGGTGTAGTGGTTAGCTCTCTCACCTCACGGCCAGAAGGCTGTGGTTTAATTACCAGCTGGGACATTTCTGTGCAGAGTTTGCACATAGAGTTTTCTCTCACTGTCTAAAAACATGCTTCATATGTTAACTGGTTTCTCTAAATTGCCCCTAGTTTTACATGTCAGAGTGGCCATGCAACAGACTGGCAACATATTCAGGGTGTACCCCGCGGTTGCCCGATACTTGCTGGGTTGAGTCTAGCAGCCCCATGACAACAAATAAGATTAACTAGGTTCTGAAAAAGAATGAATGGATACAATAAATTAAATTGCAACAATATTTTACATTAAATTTGTTAAGTTTAATTGTTGTCCATTATGTTTTTTCTTTAGGGAACAACTGTTTTTCCACTCCTAACGTCTGTCCTGCATGATGCCAATGAATGGGAAAAGCCACACACCTTTTATCCCGCTCACTTCCTGGACAAAGATGGAAAATTTGTGAAACGGGAGGCCTTCATTCCATTTTCTGCAGGTTTGCTAGAGCTCAGTTATCTCTGAGGTCCACTTTGTCAGAAGAAAATGCAAATTTGCCTTTTTAATGATATTTTTTCTATATTTTTTTCTTCCAGGTCGCAGGATTTGTCTTGGAGAAAGTCTGGCCAGGATGGAGCTCTTCATGTTCTTCACCACCCTCCTGCAAAATTTCTGTTTCACTCCGCCACCTGGAGTTTTAAAAGAGGAATTGTCTCTGACTCCATGTGGAGGCATAACTGTTGGCCCTGTGCCTCATAAACTGTGTGCTGTCTCCTGTTCAGAATAGGATGCATGGCAATTGCAAAATCCCTTTTTATGGTCTAAATTAAAAAGGTTCCTGTAATAAAAGCTTTTACATATACAGTTGTCCCTCACTACAACTTCACCTTTCGTTATCTGCTATCATTTTTTAAATTAAAGATAAGTTTTTTGCGGATTTTGTCTATTACATGTTACTTTTAGAACCAGTCCTGCAATAAATGAGGGACAACTGTATATCCAAATTGCAAAATCTTACAAAAACAACATTTTAACCCCAAATCATCACACCACCACCAACATGTTTGACTGTTGGTTTGCAGTAATAGTCCACAGATTTATTTTTGGACATGTAGCTCTTTTCATCTTTTCAATGAGTTATTTTGGATTCCACTGTTCTAAGTCTCCCTATTCACGAATGATGGCTCTCAATGTGTTTCTCTGGAGTCCAGAAGCCACTGAAATTGTTTTATAACAGACTAATGACCTTTTTTGAATGGCAGTACCATTGTTGATTTTAAGAACTTCCATTGATATCTATATGTTCAGACAGCTTCTAAAGGAGTGTCTCCTTGTTTTCATTTGACAGGCAGTTATCTGGCCTGAATGTAAAAAAAAAAAGAAGAAAAAAAAGATAATACAAACTGTGTTTAGCATCTCTACCAGTCTAATTAATAGCTGGTCATCAGATTTGTCACTGGTGGATTTTACATATGGTGACTGTGTAAACTATGTAAATCTTCATTCTATATATGTTCCATGTATAATGTTAAAAGGTGTTGACGGTCAGAACAATTTCATTGTATTAAAAATAAGTGAGCAAATAGTTTTACACAGCATTAAGAAAAGTGACATATGAAGAATCGTGAGTGTGAAATTTCCATGTCTGTTTATTACATTTATCATAAAAGAGACTAAAGTAAATTGATTTGTAAACAAACTTTGTTTTATTTTTATTTTTTATTTTACTAATTAAAATGATGCTGAAAATATGGAAGTCAAATTAATCACAAAATTTTAAAAAGGTGTCAGCATCTCAATGTACCACTACAATCATCTTTTGATCTATTTTTAAAGCATTCCCAGTGTTTTTTTAATCATAATTATGTCCTTTCTGAGCAAAATCTAAAAAACTTATATTGATTTCTAGGACATACCCTTTGTTGACACTCCCGCTAGCTTACAGCCCCTCAAAACCCAAACCTAACATTAACCATGAAAACAAAAAGGGCAAGCAATATTACAGTTTTGAGCCTAGCCATTTATAAGTGGATTCATCAGAATGGAGTGTGGCAGGGAGCATGTTGTCCGCCCATTGTAGCTTCCACGTCACAACTACAAGCTTTTTTAAGTCTTATTTTTCCATTTCCTGCTGTTTCCTAATAATTTTAATTTAGACATACTTAGAAATGCATTTGTTAACCTTAAGTGTCTTTATATATGTCCTCCATCATGAGAAAAATGCTACAAAAAATGTCAATAACACCAAAAACACTTTTTTTCTGAGTAGGTCCTTAAAACACACAGGACGCCACTTCTTAGACTAGATCTGCAACCCTAGAATTTTCCCACCCAACTGCACAACTGCAGTGATCTACATCACCCAATCATCTTTTAGTTTCTCACTACACCTTTTTCACCCAAACCACCCTGTTTTACTTTATTTCAGAATTTTAATTTAATAACTCAGCATGAAAAACTAACGACACATAAAAGAATGGAAATAGTATCTCACTAAATATTGAAACACAAGATTATTTCATGAATACTCCTCCAGAGTCCTGACTGGGGATGAGGAGCTGGTGATTTAAATGAATTTTGCTGTGTTCTAGTCTGCAAGTAGATGTGGAGTGATGAGAAAAGCCAAGGATTCTTACGTAAACACTTATACCTTAAACAGTAATCCATAGTTGAACTTGTGGTAGCAGCGGGCGAGTGTCGTTGAATGGGATGTGACAGAGCATAAATTAAGAAAAGGCGAAGGTCCAAACTTAAATGAAGTATCTCATGGTCAGAAGATGGGTAAGGCTCCAACTTGGATGTGTGACTAGACTTGAAGTGTGATGCTGGAAAAGAGTGGACACTACTGTAGTTCTTGATTGGTTGACACGACCTGTCCTCTTTGCCAAAGTTCAGATATTTGAACTCTGTATGCGCAAAAATGTGCTGCCAAAAATGCACTGTAACCTCTAAAATGTGCTGCTGCCAGACTGTTGTGCCACACCTGATGCTCAAATGCAGAGGACCTCTGGTTGGGTCTGAATAAGGACTTTACATTGAAACTAGACACTCCTGATGCGTGAATTGCATTCAGTTTTACTATTGTCATATCTTCTTTCTGGTGTCACATCAACATCAGAGAAGTCTGGTTCTGTGACTGTCATGATCCTCCCCAAGCAGTTTTCACTCATCTTTGTTTGTCTTCTGTTGCAGTTGAGTTCATTCTCTTCTCCTGGTTTTTTCCTCACCAGCAGAAGGGTTAACCAAGCTAATCAAAACAAATCAATAATCAAACTTCATGCATAGGATTTTCAGAGTCAAACAAGATAGGTGCAGTAAAACTTGCATCATCTGACTATAACCTGACTATAATAAACGATAAGATAAGACCTTATAAATCTCATGAGTAAAACTCAAGGAAAATTGTGTGGATCATTCTTAGAAATGACATTTTTAATGACAGAAGTCATAAAAAAATGGATATTCCAGTCTTATTTTAAAGAGCAAAAGGAAACATTCCGTCGACTCTCCCTGATGTTTATAATAATGACACATGGTTAAAGTTGAGCTTTAACCTACAGAAAATCTCCTAGTTATAGATCAATGGAAACATTTAATCTTTAGCTCTGGATTGGTCAGTAACTTGTTCTTTTGCCTATCAGGAAATAAGAAACATTAAACACTTACTGCTTTTTAACATTTTAAACTCAGTTATAGAATTCCTCATCACTACTTATTGCAACATGTCAGGTTGACAAAGCTACCTCCAAACATGGCTATACTGTAAACCCTTAACTTTCACCCACTCAGACAACCTTGACACTCCCCTTGCTTTTTTTCCTCTCCTTTAACTGTAAAAATCCTCCTCTCTGGCTGTAAATCTTTAAGTTATTTATGAGTTCTGGAGTCTTGATTTTGCACCAGTCCTTGTTTAACCTTACTTTGTTAAGATAATGTTTTGTGCATTTTGACCGGTGAGAGCACAAAGCCAAATGGCAGCATGTACAGTCAGGACCATACATATTTGGACAGAGACACATTCTTTCTAATTAAGTTTCTGTACATTACCACAGTCAATTGTAAATAAAACAACTCAGATGCCATTGAAGTGCAGGCTTGCAGCTTTTATTCCATGGGTTGAAGAAAAAAAAAAGCATAAAAATGTCAAAAACTAAAGCATTTTTTAAACACAATTCCTTGATTTCATGGGCTCGTAAGTAATTGGACAAATGAAATAACTGAAAAGAAAATAGTTATTACTGATATTTGGTTGAAAACCCTTTGTTGTCAATGACAGCCTGAAGTCTTGAACTCATGGACATCACCACATGCTTTGTTTTCTCCTTCTGTTAGCTCTGCCAGGCCTTTACTGCAGCGGCTCGACTTGGCCATTCAAGAATATTCCAATTCTTTGCTTCAATAAACTCCTGAGTTGCTTTGGCTGTATGATTTGGGTCGTTGTCCATCTGTATTTTGAAAGGCGGCCCAATCAGTTTGGCTGCATTCATCTGGATATGCGCAGACGGTATGTCTCTGAACACCTCAGAATTCATTGGGCTGCTTCTGTCCTGTGTCACATCATCAATAAACACTAGTGTCCCAGTGCCACTAGCAGCCATGCACGCCCAGACCATCACACTGCCTCCACCATGTTTTACTGATGATGCAGTATGCTTTGGAGCATGAGCTTCTCCACGCCTTCTCCATAATTGTCTTTTGCCATCATTTTGGTAGAGGCTGATTTTGGTTTCATCTGTCCAAAGAATGTTTTTCCAGAACTGTGCTGCCTTTTTTAGATAGTTTTTAGCAAAGACCAATCTAGCCTTCCTATTCTTGAAGCTTATGAGTGGCTTGCTTCTTGCAGTGTTCCCTCTGTATCTGTATCTACTTTCATGCAGTCTTCTTTTTATGGTAGACTTGGATATTGATACACCTACCTCCTGGAGAGTGTTGTTCACTTGGTTGGCTGTTGTGAACGGGTTCCTCTTCACCATGGAAATGATTCTGCTATCATCCACCACTGTTGTCTTCCGTGGACGTCCAGGTCTTTTTGCGTTGCTGAGTTCACCAGTGCTTTCTTTCTTTCTCAGGATGTACCACACTGTTGATTCTGCCAATCCCAATACTGTAGCAAATTCTCGCACGTTTTTTTTCTTCTGTTTTCTCAGCTTAATGATGGCTCCTTTCACCTGCATGGGGAGCTTCTTTGACCGCATGTTGTCTGTTCACAGCAAAATCTTCAAAATGCAAGCACGAGTCCTCTAATCAACTTTTTTATCTGCTTCACTCATAATGACATAACAAGGGAATTGCCCACACCTGCCCATGCAATAGCATGGAAGTCAATTGTCCAATTACCTACGAGCCCATAAAATGAAGGGATTATGTTTAAAAAATGCTTTAGTTTTTCACATTTGTGTGCAATCTTTTTGTTCAACCCATGAAATAAAAGCTGAAAGTCTGCACTTCAATGGCATCTGAGTTGTTTTATTTAAAATTCACTGTGGTAATGTACAGAAACTAAATTAGAAAGAATGTGCCTGTCCAAATATTTATGGTTCTGACTTTATATGAGCGCTGAACTGCTTCAGTAAGGTGACATTTGTAAAAAATAAAAATATAATAGTTATAAAGGAAATCCTGTATCTCCATTACCAATCTGATCACAACCCAGTACATCATCATCTGCCGTTTATTTCTTTTGCCAGGAGGTAAACTGCAACAACTGCACCTTGGCAATGGTCTGCTTGAGCAGAAGATGCCCTCAGAGACTGCTTTGCCCATGGGATCTCATGGTAAGGATACAATGTGTGTGATGGGATGCATGCTAGACATTTTGAACTTCTAAGGGAGGTACAGAGAGAAAAAAGCTTGCCTCAAGAAGGCCAAATAAACACAGAGGAGAGGAAGCTTGGAGATGATAGGGTGGTCTGGAATGTTATGAAAACCAAAACACCAAGAAGAGTCTATGCTTAAAATTTAGGATGCATTCCAATGATAAACCAGTTTTCAGAGAGTATTCAGAATATTCAGTATACAAAAAAAAGTATTCAGACTATTCTGTTTCCCATCTGGAACAATTATAACCTACTGGGGAATACTACATTTTGACCAACTTGACTGACATGAAGCAAGGAAATTATAATCTTTGTGTGTTAGGAAGATTTTAGGAGTCAATTGCAGGCAGTTATTTGAAATCAGGGTAAGGAGTTAGGGTATGGTTAGGGTTTAATGTGTGGTTGAAGTAATAAATGTTAAAACTTTGAAAGGGAAGTACGTGGTATTAAAGGTTGTAAAAGAAAACTACAGTAACCTTTTTTTTTATTTTTTAACATTGTCGTCAGATCGTTATCTGGTTGATTTATAGGTTGTAAGCTTTTTTCCAACAATGATGTCACAAAAAATAAATAAATAAATTGAAAACATTTGCATCTCTATATAAATTGCCTATATAGATTTGTAAAACACTCAAAATCACAGCTCTTTTTTGCAAGGTCAGATTACATTAAATTTACAGCTAAACCTTGGTCAACTGCCAGGGTTTATGTTTATTTTACATGTCTAAACTCCTCCCTTATGGTGGACTTTGCTTTGAGTTATCCTACACTTATCCTGAGGTAAAATACCCCAACAAGCATATTTGCTTCTGCAGTCATGGGGGTTTGGGATACGCTTCTCCCCTCCCTTGGTCCTTCATCCCTGTTGGGGGTCGGGGTGCTCCTACTTTTAGTCTTTCTTTTTTGTCCCCACAGGACCAGTTCCCAAAAACACAGAAAGGAACCACCAGGACCAACACCAATTCCCATTCTTGGCAACCTGCATCAGCTGGACCTGAAAAGACCTGATCAAACATTCATGAAGGTGAAGCTGATGTCCGTGTTTCAACATTGTGAGATATTGATGGTGTCTAGTAATAGTCCAATATGCAACTCATTGAGTTTTTGTTGTTTAACTCTAAAAAAAGATCACTTTTATGGTTTTCCAATCCAATCATTTGAATGGACCAACACTCATTTGGCTGGACAGGTGTACATCACATAATATTTTAAAGGGTGATACATTGTTCAAAAATTATTTTTTGATGTAATTTGATTATTTTTTATTCCCCTTTTTTTATGATTCATTCTCAGCTCTGAAAAAACGTGAGAAATTGTTTTCATGCTTGTAAGAAGAAGCTGGTTGATAGAGGACCCATCTGTCTGTAGTTATAACAGTCTAACAGTATAACAGTCCCAACAGTTATTAAAGATCAACAGCTGTGTCTGCTCTTCTGGTGGAAAATCAGTTTGTTGGGTTTTAAAAGACAGTTGGAGATGGATGAAAGGCTGTACCTTAGTCCAGCTTTTCTGAAAAAAAAGTGCTTCTTTAAACCTTGTTCAAGTCATCCTTTCTCTCTGGATAAGATACAGCTTCCACCGCCTCTAGACGAATGGTTTTTACCCATCAGGTGAAGGTGTTAACTGTAGAATTCAGTCAACTGAAGTTGGTCCTGGACCAGATTCTGCGGTACAAATTCACCTGAGGGACTAAAATCCATATCCTTGGCACAAAAAAAAAGGATTTTTGAGTAAAAACTACACATTTGATCAAGTGATGACATGTCCAAAGGGGGTACAAGTCATTTTTACTTTCAAAATTGACTAGTTCGTTACGTGAATGCTCCCATCTGGCCTTTATCTTATTGGAGCATCCTGTAAAATTCCCTGTTCAGACATTGACCCTACTGGCAGATGAAAAACAAAGGGCCACGAAGCCCTAAGTGGCCCTAAGTTTCAAAATTTTCCGCACTGGCGGGTGGAAATACAATCTGACACAGGTAGACTGGAATAACGCTGTCAGGTGTTGCTTTAAACATCTAATCCCCCCCAACTGCCACAAGCAGGGTCAGATGCTATCTGTCTATATGTCTATCCTGTCTTAATCTTATCTCATCATAAGTAATCTTATGTTTATAACATCTTCAATATTGCTGCATGGATCTGCATGACAAACCTTTTATTATAAGTCTTTCACGTTCTACCATATTCTGAGACAAAATCTGAAAATTAGTCAACTTTTTTTTTACACAATTAATATAAACATTTTAGGCCGTAAAACCCCTCAATTTCCTCTTTTGTTCAAACTCTAAAAGTTTAAACCTTCATAAAAAGTAACTCCAGTATGACAGAATGAAAACAAATATCTGATCATGGGCCAAGAACCATATAAATTTAGCAAATTTACTTGTATGCAGGACGCCAATCACTGTGTAGAACACAATGCGCTGTAAAAAACAAAACAAAAAAAAACATCAACAACAAAAAAACAAACATGCAAAATTACACTTTACGAAATGTGTAATTTTAAATGTGAACCATGTTACAATGAGGGAACACTGTAGATCCTATTAGTTATTAAGCATAAATGAAAGATCTGGTTTGATGACTCCAGAGTTCTTTGTGTAAAAGAAAACCTTTAAATGTTTATTTGTAAATGAAATGGAATTGATTGACAATTTACCACAGCTAACATTTGAATTCTTCTTACAGATTTCAAGTGTACTTTTGTTTGTATATAACAAACATCAATGTTTCCTTAGTTTGCCAAGAAATATGGGTCTGTGTTCACGGTTTACATGGGCCCCAGAAAAATGGTGGTCCTAACGGGCTACAAGACGATGAAGGAGGCTCTGGTTAACTACGCCGAAGAGTTTGGGGAACGGGAAGCCCCAACAGTGGCGAAGGAAGCACATTTAGATTATGGTGAGAACATTTTCTAATCAAAGTGATTATGTAATTTGATGAAAGGAAGACATTTAAGGTTTTAAGCATAAAAGACAAAATGTCACAAGTGGAGTTTAAGATAAAATAGTTTGTCATTAAACACAAACTCAGACTAACAATAGATGACATAACGAAATGACAATGCTGCTTTAGGTCGTTATAACTGTATTAGGTATTTATCCTTGTACATCTTCCCAAAAAGTTTAAGAAAATTGAGTTTGACTTTGACTGAAGCCAAAACCCAAGCACTTTGGTATAATTTTTGTTTTCAGTTATAGATTTACTGATTGATCATGGTGATTTACCATTTATAATGGTTTCAACCACCTTTTATTATTTTTTTACTAACCACTACTTGATTTGACATTTTTTGTTATCAAGCATAGCATTTGTATTCACGTAGTTCTGTGACCTAGAAAAAACCCAGACATTTGACCTTTTCTTTTGTATATGAATCGTGAAATACCATCATTAGCGGTAACCAAAGCCTGTTAATGTTGAGTGTTTTGTTGATGATATCAGGTGTTGTTTGGGCTAACGGAGACTCCTGGAGAGAAATGAGACGCTTTGCTTTGTCAACTCTCCGGGATTTCGGAATGGGCAAAAGAGCATGTGAGGACAAGATCATCCCGGAATGTCATTCTCTTTTGAAGGAAATCAGCAAGTTCCAAGGTAAGCAAGTATGTAATAGATGGGTCTTTGGGACCAGGATTGATCAGCTCTGTTCTGTGTTTTTTAAACTGTTGAGTGTTTAGATATGTCTTTCTTTTTGTAATAACAGGTGAAGCTTTTGATCCAACCTTGATCATAAACTCTGCTGTCTGTAACGTGATCTGCTCCATGGTCTACGGCACTAGGTTTGAATACGATGATCCAGATTTTAGAGCCATTTTGAGCCGAACAATGAAAGGAATCCAACTTCTTGGCTCTCCGGGTGTCCAGGTATGATGTTCCTGCTTAAAAGAAAATCACAGCTAATTTATGATGAGTCCGTACTTCAACATATTTTGATGTTTTTCTTGTATTTATTACAGTTGCACAACCTGTTTCCAAGGATTGGCAGACTGTTCCTGTCTGCAAGTAAACAAATTAACCAAATATTCACCGCCAATAAAAATTATCACTTGAAGCTGCTCAAAGAGACCTTCACTCCGCACACATGCAAATCTATTGCAGATGCCTTTCAGCTGCGCCAGCAAGAGGTAATCCATGTTAGCTATCCGACGGGACACAATGGTGGATAATGGAAACAGGAATAAAACTTTTTTTAAATGGTTTAAATTGATAATTCTTTTAAAAGAAACCATGGGTGCCAAAATGCAAGCCTCGAGGGCCGGCCTCCTGCTGATTTTACAGAAATCCTGATTCCTGCTGCTGATTACCTGGATCAGATGTGTTTAGCCAATAAGGAGCTTCAATGGTAGGCTGGTTGGAAAACATGTAGGACACCGGCCCTCAAGGCCTGGTTTGGGGCACCCCTGAATTCCTACGTGAAGGCTGGTTTCTATTGGAAGACCTCCTTTTAAGCAATCTTGTGGTTGCCATCTTGCCAGAATGTGACATATCAGATCAACGTCATTTCTCAAATAGGCAAGACAAACAAGGATTTGAGTAATTGAAAAATAGCTCGTCAGGTTCTGGAGTTGAAACCTACATTTGTCTGTTATGATGAAGCTAAATGACAAATAAAACAGCAACAAACTAAAAAAATTACACTGTAAACAACTGTCATGACAATAGCTAGTCATGGAAGCCAAAAAATGGTAAATTAGATGTGAAAGTGTAAGCCATAAAGATTGATCATTCAAGTTGAAAGGAAGTGGTGCATAGATATTAAAAATAGCCTGATTCCAGAATGCTTGAAAAAACTGAAGAAAAAAATAGACTTCACTCATTCTGCACGTTTCTGTGGTGAAGTATCATTCACATTGTGAACCTGATCTTCATCTGCAGGAAGATGGTTGTCCGAACAGCCACTTTCACAATGCAAACATTTTGGTAACTATTATGAACCTGTTTACTGCCGGTACTGAAACAACAGCAGCCACACTGAGATGGGCTCTTCTCTTTATGGCGAAGTATCCAAAAATACAAGGTGAGAAGAACTACGTAAGTTTATAATCTTCATGATCGTGATGCTGAAGTTGTTCCTGTTTCCTCCTTTTTTCTGGTAAATATTCCAGACCAGGTTCAGGAGGAGCTGAGCAGAGTGATGGAAGGCCGTCAGGTGACGGTCGAGGACAGACAAAGGCTGCCTTTCACAGATGCCGTCATCCATGAAACGCAGAGAAAGGCCAACATCATCCCATTGTCCCTTTTACACAGAACCAGCCAAGACGTCACCTTCAAGGGATATTTCATTGAGAAGGTTTGTCTCTTACTTCTGCTGTGTTTATAAATAATGTGTAGATCATGTTAAGTAGGGCAAATTGTGTTCCATAAAGTGGCCATCCATCTATTTTCTATCCTGTCTTGTCTATAGTAGTGCAGTGTAGTGGCTGGGTCTACTATTGGATGATCAATTAGTCCATCACAGGGCAATTCATGCCACCTCCTATGATGGGTTTGTCTCTATAGGGCACAACAGTGATTCCAGTCTTGACGTCTGTCCTTTATGATGAGAATGAGTGGGAGAAGCCAAACATCTTCTATCCCGCCCACTTCCTTAGCAAAGATGGAAAGTTCCTCAGGCGTGACGCCTTCATGCCCTTTTCAGCAGGTTTGTGCCCAATTTTTTTCAGGCCATTGAGTCTTATGAGCAAAAGCTGAAGATGGGTATCTTGTAGGGCGGAGGCTGTGTATTGGAGAGAGTCTGGCAAGGATGGAGCTCTTTCTGTTCTTCTCCACCCTCCTCCAACACTTTCGTATAGCTCCTCCTCTTGGAGTTTCAGAGGAAGAACTGGACCTGACTCCACGCCCGGGAGGCACCCTCAGTCCTCAACCACATAAACTGTGTTTGGTTTCACTAAAGTGATGCAGGTTGTTGACATGAAACGAGGTTGAAACATTGTTCAAGCTGAAATCCACCTCAGAAGAATTGCAAACGGGCACATGATGTTACCAAAAGCTTTGGGACGTCTGCCGCCACACATGAAACTTAAAACTCAACTGTTGAATGAAGTTCAGTTCCATGACTTCTGTTAAGAAACGGGTTTGAAAATGAAAGTTGGTGGAACCAGACCAGCTTATTAAGGTGATTGCTTCAGGAACCAGTGGAAATAGCTGTGAATTAATCTTTAGCAGCCGGCAAGCAAAAGTACAAAAATGATAAACAATGTTAAGCTTTAGGGAATGTTTGCCAAAGAAAAACTCCACAAGATTTTCTCCTATAAAATGTTTATTAACTGAAGATATATTTACAGAAGTAAATGTGCTTTCTGACAGTTTGTATGTAAACAAGCAATGAGAAAATGTATATACATGTATTATATATACATAATACTTACATTAAAAACATCGAAGCAGTAAATTTGCATGCATTTAAATCTGATTGTGTTTTAATATAAAGTAATATAAAGTAATACTTGGCATTTAAATACAATTTTAAATAAAAAGATTTAAAAAAATCATGTTTTACTTTGCAGACTGCTTTGCATTCTGTCTTTCAAACAACATATACCACGTAAATAAATTTTATATATATACATACATATACATATTGCCTCTATAAACTCTATAAAAAAAAAGGTTTGACTTGGCCAGGACAGTCCGAGTAACAGACTTTATAAAGCTGTAGTTTGTGATGTTCCTATCAGACCACAAGGGGGCAGTACTGCATGCAGGTGTGTGGGTTGGCTGACTTTTTTCACCTCAAGATGGTTACGGAATGTTTTCTTTCCTCTATTAGGTATAATTGTGCCATATCTATGTAATTAAACCAGGTGGGTGTTTTGTCTTGCTCTTCTGAAAGGTTTGTTTTAAACGCTTTTTAGACTAAATTTATGTCATGAATCTGAAATTCCCTGTCTTTACATATATGTGTGGTGAAAGCTTACGATGTGTGTGTGTGTGTATGTATGTATGTGTATACATATGTGATCAGTTTGATTTCCACATCCACTTAGCAAGAGTTAAAGACATGACCAGACGAAGATGACATTCTAAATTTTATGATTCAACACTGTTAAGTCAATTGGAAACCTGGAAACATTTCTAAAAAAAATATTGTCTTCAAGATCTATTTGTCCTTTGAATGCTTTGATATTAGAAAACTGCAAAAAGAAACAGGAAACAGACAAAAAATACCTCGTAAGATCAACTAATAAAGATTTTCTATCTTTATCTTTTTTAAGCACATAGTAAAAATAAAACTGTACAAAAATGTTCCATCATCATCATCATCATCAGCTGTACTGAAGTCACTGCTGAAAGGAGGCAGCTGTGGAGACTTCAGTCATCACCGTCTGTTTCTTCTCACTTTCTTTTAATGGCAGAATAGGTGACCTCACCCTCTTCTTCCTTTATCTGGAACACACAAACAAAACCGTTCTCATCCTCCACAGATGATTCATTTACTGCAAAGTACACTGAAAGAATTCATGCTATTTTATTGAGTGACAAAAAAAATTGAAAACATTTCTTGAATCTGTTTCATTTTTAATCCAACTCTTCAAATCAACCCAGCAAAAAAGAATATAACATATCTTAAGTTTTGTTTCCTCATTTCTTTTTAATTTTAAATAACATCTAGAAACCCATTTTATACATGAATCATGCCAGTTTAAAGTTGTCTACATCTTTAATTTCAAGAACCACTAAATGTCATTAATCTGTAAATATCTGGTTTCAAGCACAATAAACAGATAAATGAATGAACCATTTTCATAGTAAGAAAAGGTTATTTGTTATTGCTATATAGGTTGGACCTAAAACATCAACAAACCCTTTTAAAATACTAAAGCAGTTCAATAATTGTATTTATTTAGGAAATGTAAATACAGGGATAAACTTCAATTATTTTTTAGCTATTTAAAAAACTAGATGAACTTTAGATTTAGATTATCTACTTAAGATCTTCTAAGCTTTTATCTCTTGTAATGATGATGTAGCATCTGAAAAAATTGGAAGATGAAATAAGAAAGAGTTATTGTCTCATGTTAGGGTTTCTTAAACTGTGCATTTCTCTTTTTTCAATACTTAGTCTTCCACTTGAAACAAACTCACATGCTTTCTATCTGGTTCAGATCATGTACGTCTGTTGACCAATTCAGCATAATAACACCATGATTATTGAAGCAGCATTTGGCATCTCCATGCTGTATGGTAGCAAAGGGCAGCATGAAGAGCTCTAGAATTTCCTGGTAGATTTTAGTATCGACTGCAATCACATTTCCTGCTTCCACTCATTTTTCAGTTAACCTGTTTGGATCCAGCACTCTGAACAACCAGCTTGTTTAGCAAAGACTTTTTGTGGCTCGTTCTCCTTGTGTTCAAAGGGTCAATGCACCTTTGCAGATGTTTGAAGATACAGAAAGGGTAACAAAATGAGAATTCAACGTCTTATTTATTGCCATATTTTAATTTTCTGAGACTTTAAACATTGGACTAACATACCTGCAAATCATATGAATTAATACAAGAAAATATGACTTAAAATTCTCTAAACTATGTGGAATATACAAATTTTATTTTTTAAATCTTAACAAAATGAACTTTTTCACAACATTAAATTAAATATACTTTAAACTATAAATATTTGTGAAGAATACTCATCACTATACGAGTAACTAACTTTTTTTAAATTAACGTTTTGCTCTGTAGTCTTGAAGTTTTTTTCACATTAGTCCCTGACAACCCCAAAACAAATTTTTCAACTTTAAATTTTGTTGTGTTTGTTGAGCATTCACCAATACCAAATATATATTTTCAATACATACTTTTAAGATGAAATTATTGATTTCCACATTATTCTATAAATCACACTATTGCTTCTTTGTGTTCAGGTCAATGTGAATCAACCCAGCAGTTCTATCAACATCAGGACCACAGCAGACAAAGTGACTCACTGTAATCTTAGAGGAAGCCTTTGGTTTGGAATGGTTAACCGCAGCATACGTCACCTCACTCCCCTGCTCACTCTGCGGCTCAGTCTGAATACAAACACAGAGGATAATCATCATTTCGAACACTGTGGATTCATAAATGTGTGATTAGACACAGAGGAAGCTTTTATAATTCGGAATATTTTCAAAGTGTTGTGTCATGGGGATGGTGCAGGACCAAATGCAGAGACAGGAGGCAGGGTGTTCCAAAAACAAGAGATTTATAATATAACAAAAGGTGCTGCCAAGCAGGGAAACTATAAACAACCAACTGAAGGGTTACACAGAGAAACAGTTTAGCAGACATATGGACCAGCCACAAGAGGAAGGCAGTGAAAAGACATAAACTCACAGGACTGACAAGACACAGGTGTAAACGATCAGGGCAGAACGAGACAAAGGAAGTAAAACTCAAACTCAGACAGGCAGGGAGAATTTTCAAAATAAGACAGGAAGTAGAATACAAAACAAACAGAACCCAAACCACAACAGAAAGATACATTAAGGTGACCCTCTGCTGTCATGAGAGTCAGATGATAGAAATATTGTTTTTAATATAAAGTGACTCTGTGCATGACCTCTTTTAAAAGTCTGGAATACAAGTCATGGTTGCAACAGTAAATCAATATTTAAAGTACACTTTGAGAACCACATTATTATTAGAGAAATACCTTCATTTCTTTTACTAATAGACTTTCTTTCTAATGGTACTCACATTTTGAAGTGTCGGCTTTTGAAAGCCTGAAATGAAATAAAAAAGTAGATTTTAGGAACCAGCTTACTTTAGAAATGATTTCCTGTTCTGTGAAGCTAAGTTGTCATTTGTTGGGGGAGTTGCAACTTCATGAAAATACAAACCACAAAAGATTCAGATCTCAAGTCAGGAAGAAAAAAAACCCAAGAAAAATCGTGCATCACTTTATCATGTCACGTAACAAACCAGCAAACCAATAGGGCAATGACTAGTTTCAGAAGGAAGAGGAAGTTCACAGCCTGTGGTTAAACGTTGCCATCATTTCAACTATTTTGAGTGTTCTGCTTTCTTCATCAGAACCTCATCACTGCTGGTAAAAGAAAACTTTACTTGGTCCTCTTTTCTGATCCTCTGTGACTTTGGCTCTCCTGCTTCTGCAGAGAAGAATGGTGAAGACGACCAGCAGCACCAACACCACACCGACCACAGCTCCAATGATGACGACTGTGTTGCTCTGGGGAGAGTCTACGACAAATAATGACATTTAAACTTGTATTAATCATTAACTATTATTAATAAGCTGAGTCCTGCAGGCCATTGTAAAACATTTATTTTTACATAAAATGTACCAATTATGAGGAGCTGAGCTAAGAGGTACTTAAGAATAAAAACAATGTAATTAGATAACCATTTCTTTCTAAATGTAAAATTTAAAGACATTTTGCAAATGCTCTGGCTAAGAAAAACTAACATGAGTTTACTGTACAAAAGTTAAAAGAATGAGTCATTGAAAAAAAAGACAATAACCAACAAGGAATGAAAGTGAATGAATGTGAATTTCATTGAAGTATGTTAAGTCTTAATAGATATGGTTAGTATGATTTACTTTTGGGCCATAATGGATTAGTAATTCATGCAGTGACTAAACAGTGTTGAGTTTCATCATTAAAGAAATATAGACTCAGATCTAAAGCCCTGAAGGCTTTTACCCCTGGAGCAGGGGAAAAATATGACTTAATGGTAAGACAAAGTTAACAATCTGAGAACGAAGTGAACAAATACTTTTAGAGAAAGCATCACTGTCAAATGTAGAGGAAAGTGAAGTACAGACACATTTTGGTGCATATAAAGTAGAAGGATGACTTTAGAAAAGGACCAGCAGAAAAAACCCGTATGGGGTTGACGAGGGTACAGCAGGATTCTGGGTTGTCTGGGCCCAGGAGTAACAGAATCTTAAAGGTGCAAGGTCCGCAAGGGACGTCATGAAAGTGGAACGTACATTTGTTGTGTGTGTAGAGAGCACACCATGAAGTATTTGTACGGATAATGAAAGTGACACTCATTTATGTTTTACAGTTGATACTGTCTTTGGAGGACTTACACAGCACTCTAGTCTTTTGTAAGAAGCGAGTACTGGCTCCTTACTAGCCACATACAAACATGGTATGCATGAGTTGTGCGTGTAATACATAAGTAGGATGCTCACACAAACAACACTGACTGTATTTCTATTTTCTTACAGTCAGGCTGCACATAGCACACACCTATCACGTAAACAGCACTGATGGCCCATCCAGCCCAATCCACAGGATCTGGGGTATTAAAAAATCAAAAACCTTGCTTCTCACCAACTTCACCCTTACTTTACCCTTACATGTTGCCTAAGTATTTGCAATGATCTGTCACTTGCAGCATGCCCATAGAAAAGAACATAAATAAACATTTTTGCTGTAAGGGTTCTAGCAGTCTATAGAAGCTTGATGTTGTTTGTGAGCTACCTGCATGCCTCGCAAAGGACAAATGTCCATTTTTATTGATTTAAGAACAAATTTGTAGTTTGGGATTAAAATACAAAAGTATACATTTAGAGACAAAACATAAAATGTAGATTTCTGCAAAAAATGTCAAATACCAGTGTCGACGTTTTCCAGACTTGTTTGCTCAGATCATTGATAAAACTGTATTTGTAACAGAAAGCTTTTCAAAATCAGACTCTTATTTTCCATTGAATATTTATGCAGTAAAATTGTCTGCAGTACATGTTAAAACATCATATCCATAAAAAATTACACGATTAAAATATAAGGGTTCTTTCATTATTAAAAATTATTATTAAAAATAATAAAAAGGTGTTTTACCTGAAAAGTCCAGACCATAATCAGCATTTATCTTCACTTCTTCATCTTCAACAAACTTGCAGGTGAATCTTTTGT